>CATIXQ010000024.1:5741145-5816792 GCA_949711755.1 Leptidea juvernica
CCTCTTCGCGACCGACTCGGACGAGCCGCGCTCGTCCTCGCTCCCGCCCTCGCCCGTCTTCTCGCGGAGGTATCCTCCGAAGCTCGACTACAAGAGCGACTCCGTGGAACTGCGACGACGCGGTTCCTGCGAGAGCGGGATATTCTCCGTCGCCAACGAGGACTTCTGCGGTCATCCCAGCTACGGGGCGATGTGCCCCTGCTCGTTGATGGGCTGCCACAGGTGCTGGTGGTGGAGAAGGGACTCTAGCGACCGATCGCTCGACGAATTCGACGATCAGCCCCAACTGAGAGTGTGCACGGACTGTCTCGTCGTGTACGAGAGACTGCTGCGACGACGTCCCGCGATGATGCCGGACGACTCCGCGTTGTCGACGACGGTCAGCTCGTTGCGAAGCCTGGACGACGAGGAATCGGCGAAAGAACCGACCGACTCCTCGCCGTTCCTCTGCGGCTTGCTCGATACCGAAGCGGAACCGGAGAGAGAGTACCACATCTTGACGAAGTGCTGCTGCGTTGGCCGGGCCAAATGCGCGAGCGGCTGCGTCTCCCATCGCCCTCTGGACGAGGAGGAGTTGAGCCGGGTCCTCCCGCGGTCGCTCGGCGCGTTTCCCTCCCATCTGTTATCGACCTGCAAGCGCACCTCCAGCGTGTACACCGACAGCTCCGAGGACGTGGCGTCTCTCGGTTCTGACAGCCTTTACGACGACAGAATACCGCGCCACGTGCGCTCGGCCCAAATATCCAAAATCGTGGAGTACTTCGAAAGGAAAGGCGCCGACTTCAAATGTGACAAAAAGGGCCAACGATTGAAAATGGGCAATCTGGGCGGGAAAGTGGAAATGTTGCAATTCGGGAAAGGGGAAAAGAGTGAGAAGGAGTATTTCGTCGATGTGAAGCACAGAGGTGGGAACAGTAGTCGAATGGAGGTTGTCGGGGAGGAGGGATGCGGGAGGAAGTGTGTGGCGCAGCGACTGATGATATGTGAGGGAGCCGTCAAGTCGAAACTGCCCTTGTTTGATAAGAAGTCATAGCGTAAGGTTTACGAAGTCGATCGGCCTTATCATTGATCGGGAGAAACGTCTGGAGCTATACTAATTTCACGTTGATTTAAAAAAAACTTGAATACTAACAAAAAAGACATTTTTGGTTTTATTAAAACGGACACAAATCAGAGGCTACCTTGATACTTAACTCGTCTTTTGATTATTTCTTTTAATAAAGTAATGTATAGCGATGAATTCTCCCCTTTCGTGATAATCCGAATCAACTTTGGTTCGTGTCAAATTGTTCAGTGACTTCCATACTATAGTAAAACAGTTAAAGATATTTATATTCGCGACATATTATAATATATAAACAGAATGAGCAATATTATTCTTACGTTTTAAGCATATTTAGTATGTGCAAGGCTAGTGCCAATACTTAAATAAACTTGTTAGTGACAATACAAAAATATATTTTTGTTCGAGGACTGTAAAGCATTTGTCCGCTTCATACAAAGTTGTTAAAAGATTTTATATTTTTTTTAATGTGGTAACACATAGATGTTAGCTAAGTATTCAATACCAAGTTCAGGTAACTGAGGTAAGCGGCCTTGAGTGACTTATTACAACAATAATCGCATATGGATTATAATATCTGAACTGGGTCTCTAATAAGTTGGTTATAAGGTCAATACATCTACAATGTAGACCTGCCTTTATAGTATCCGATATGATTTAAACTACAAAAGTCAGTTTGGTTTGGTTTCCGTTGAACCTTTAAAATATTTTATTATTTTTTTAATAAAATCAGTATTCTAAAGTATTAATATCTTTAATATTGCAATTTTTACCTGCAGTACATATTTATATGAAGCGGACAGTATCCATGGTTAACACATCCCTGGGTCATTTAAATCTGAATTATTACGGTGCCGAAAACTGCATTCACTTCTATTCCAAGTGAATGAGATATTCTTTAAAACACCGAATAATGAAAAAAAAAATTGTGTAAAATGGTTTTGTATTGCCAAATTGACTCGATAGGGACACTCTGTGCATCATGTGTTTGACTGAGTATACTAAGCATTTCTTTATGTACTGAGATTATGAAAGGTTGTAGATAGTTATAGGATATTTCGCAAACTATAGATTGTATATGGTTATACATCAACATCTTAATAAATCATATACAATATAACGGAGATAAAAGACTGGAACAACAAAATCTGATAAATAAAAGTCTGACTGAAAGAAAAACTGTTTTATAAATGCTTACATCAATTGTGTTCTGGTTATTAATATTAATGAATAAATTGGTTTCAAATAAAGCGTAGTTTGTAAAGCATTTTGATCATTGCATTAATAATAGATGTTTTCTATTATAAATTCGACTCTAAACAATTTTTGTTTTGTGTATTTTTTGTATTGTTTGTTAAGTCTCTTCTGTTCTCTGCATTCGACCATATATAAACTATAGTTTGCTCTATTTGTACGTATAGGATTGTTATAATATAAAACTGCAAGTGTTAGTAATGTCACATCGATAACAGTATAGCGGTCAAGCCAGATTGAGCATTCTTGCTTAGACGGTATGGTTTCTAATTGACTTTTGCATAACTGCTGACCTTCCCATAGTATTAGTATACATCTGCGAAATAATTTTGATCATTGATGTCACTGGATTTAGTTGAAGTGCAAGAATTCCGTTGCGAGTACTACACTGGGACAGGGGAGTCGGGACCTTATGTTTGACATAAGTACCTAATGTGATGTATAAAGGTAAAGGGTAGTGTCAAAGGTTTAGTAAACAAAGAGTAGAAAAGGTCTGCTATTAAGTTATATGGAAACTGATTTAATTGTTGTGCAATTATATCTTTTGTATAGGGACTGTTTAGTATTTTATAAAACATATTTCTTATTTTTTTATGAGATGTGTTACGTATTCATTTTTTCTTTACTTACATTTATTTTTATTTTATAAAATAAAATAAATTAACTAAATTCTTTTCAGTTCTTTCTTTTAAAATATATTATGTTGGTCTGTATTAATATAATACTGCTGTCAGCTGGTTGTTCATCTAACAGGGACTATATACACGGGTTCTCGACGCCTCTTAACTGGGCGCTAGCCACAATAAAATATGACAGGATGTCACGTTATTTTTTTTAAAGCTACCGTCACTCTCGTACATTGTCTTAGTTATGTTTCTAAGTATTTTATTTCATATCGGCGGAACCGGGTTGAATGAAAGGTGAAGGCTTAACCGGGCAGTACCCGGCAACCAGCATACAATAGTTATTTATGCAACTGTTGTGTAATAAGGGGTATTAAAACACAAATGTGGGTTTAATTTTTTAATAGTATCACATGAGTGTTTTAATAACAATCAACAGTTGCATACAAGACTTTATCTACACCCCGAATATGAATCTCTAAAAGATTCTGAAACAGTTAGCTTACTGCTAACTTTAAAACAGTCAGTCCTAGAAGTAACCTAATATTATCCATTATATTACTGATTATATACAAATAAACTAAGTATTAATGAAAGAATTATTTATTTTGAGTAGTAATTTACATTTTGTATAGTGCAATTATTAAAATTCACTTGAATATTATGTTCTTTTGCACCGTTTAAAATATCCGGCGATGTGCTGTCAAAACTTAATCGCTCATTTTTTCAAGAAAAATGGCGGGGATTCGAATAACCTACTTTTTTTTACGGCTCGCGACGTTCTGGTAGTGTGGAACGCGCGTAAACGAAAATGTTCTTTTTTGAAATTATTCAATTATTATATAAATTAAATTATTTCATACAGATAACACGCATCGAGCAATAAGAATGTGGCCGTATTACAACACTCGTTTGGATGTTGTAATGGTTATTAGGACATTGGGTGTTTTAATGTTGGCAATAAGCTAACTGTTTTAGAATCTGTGATAGAGGATTTAAAGCATGGGTGTAGATAAAGGCGTTTGTAGCACGTTTGCACTAAATGCAAAACAAATTCATGTACATGATTTTACCTCAAAGCAAGTTTCGCTTTCCGCTCAAAAGCCGTGCCTGTACTTTGATGGCATGAACTCTGAACAAAAGATCTTTCTTAGAATTTTTGGTAATTTTTCTCCTGCTCCCAGTGTAGGTACCTACCAAAGTCATGTTACTTAACTAGACTTTTAAATTAAACAAGATCTATAATTATACAAATGATTTAAGTTTTCTTTAGTGTTAATTCCGCCAATAATTGTTTTTTAAACAATTCGACACGTGTTTCTCCTCTACACGAGGCATCCTCAGGACGTGTTGTCTCGCCAAAATCTGGCACGAGACTAGATCAAAATAATAACTAAATCATTTGTATAATTATGGATTTCCGTAAAGTAACGACTACTTCAATAAATTTTTCTGAGATCTATAATCACATACCGACACCGAGCACCTAACAATTGTGTTCCTTCCAATGTTATGTAAGTTGTGATTCATTGATGCATGTACAGATTATATCTAGATGTCGGTTAACTTTAATTTATAAGCAGTATTACTTTATAACTTGCCAGTTCATCGTGTATATATGTTTCTTAAGTTCATCAGAATCGTGTGGCAACAGCACTGATTTTCTGAATGTATAATTTATTTTTTGTTTAAGTTGAAGATAATTTTATTTTAGAGAGCTTTATCGGCAAAGGTTTTTCATATTTCGTGTATAGTTTTCTTCCGTTCGTATTTAGAAACGTTCTCGTGGCAGATGCAATAAGTCAGGATATGTGACATTAATGTTGGTTTATATATCGTTGGCCCATCCAGCGCGGCCTACCATCAAATGAGTCCAGCGAATGTAACGTCGTCTTAACTAATTATTGCGAATTCGTCCTAAAATACTTATGGAAGTTATAAATAATATATATAAATGGTGTTGCCTAGTCTAACACGCGATACCATAGTCCATGGTAAATAGAGATATATAATATAAGATAATCATATAATGTTAGTTATGTATAAGTTTATAGTTTTCATGAACCGGGCATCACCTATAAGATATATTTTTATGTAGCATAGGAAGACTTTTTTCTTTTTTTTTTATTATTCTTATTTCTTAATAACAAACGTACAAACATATTGTGTCAAAATATTTTTTTACCCGACCAGAAGTTATATCATCAATCAAATTATTTTTATTTTGACTGTCAACTGCGATTGTATATTTTTTGTAAATAAGTCGTCTAAAGCTATTTATATTTACTACAACTCCTCTATGTTACGATAACTTTAGTATATCTACTAATTTTAACATTGGGGTGTTATATATTATGCTAGATAAATCCCTTATTTAAAAAAGCATGAGTTATGAAGGCAATAACTAAAAATATACAATTGTTGCGTAATAAAACGATAATTTCAAGAAACAACAAGCAGAAGCAGTAATGTGTAAATATTACTGTGTTTCAGTCTAAAGCTAGTGAAATTACTGGGCAAATGTGATTTAACATCTTATGTCTCAAGGTGACGAGACTCAGAATTTTTGGTTAAAAGAATCCTGATCGGCACCGCATTGTAATGGGTAGAGCGTATCAATAACCATCATCTGAACGTCCTACTCGTCTCGTCTCTTATTTTCATTAAAAAAAAGCAACATTTTAAGATTTAAATGTATGTCATAATTAGAAAATTGTATTCACTCGAAGAGTGAATTTTTCAAACGTTTCCGAGTGCCAAAAGAATAAAATAATAATCAACACATAAACGAATGCTTCTATTTATCATATTATATTTTTAAACGAAATTTATGTGTGGAAAATTATTAAAATGCATAATAAACAAATTATTTATAACTTAAGGTCTAGTCTAATTATAAAATTTTGTTAAAAAACTGCTTGGTATACATATTATTGTTATTTTAAATAAATTCTAACAGCGGAATGGTTCTACAATATACATAAATATTTGATATTAGATAATTTTTAGTACTTACCTATTCTTAAATGAATTCTTCCGAAACAGGCTTGCTGTGAAAGAGTTCCTGTTTTATATCTCAACTTTTAAATCGGAACTCTTTGTATCAAAACAATTCGTTGCCTGTAACGTTAGACACCGAACACTTACGATATACTAGAATATACACGACCTGACAGTTCGACAAAGCGTGACCGATTTTAATTTTACAATGTGTGCGTTGGCTAGTTAATGCCGAGTATGGCTGACTTTTACGACTTGTCAATCAAAATCGATTAGAGTAACAATAGATTCACTTATTTTTTCTATCTTGCTGTATATCCGTTAAAGATGTTCTTCTCTCTCGCACGCTTTGTTCGTCTATACGATAGTATATGATATAAATTATCGGTGGTGCAATTGAATTGTCGATACGTAGGTCGACACTACTTTTGAATCATTCACTAAAATTGTGTGCACGCTTAGATCATTTCTAAGTGTAGATAAACTTGTGGCAGCTGTGAAAACTAGTGAAATTACTGGGCAAATGAGACTTGACAACTTATGTTTCAAGGTGACGAGCGCAATTATAGTGCCGCTCAGGATTTTTGGGTTTTTTCAATAATCCTGAGCGGCACTGCATTGTAATGGGCAGGTCGTATCAATTACCATCATCTGAACGTCCTGCTCGTCTCGTCCCTTATTTTCATAAAATAAACAAAACTTCGAAAAATATGTGTTATGTTATATGTTTGTATTAGACAATCGCGAGTGTAAGACGTAGCTTGTCTCACACAATAAACTAATAAACCTAGCCTGTTTTCATCGGTTGTCTAACAACAACAGGCTCTATCTAGTCGTATAAATTATCTAAGTGTGCACGATATATATTTGATCACACGATATCTACGAATTGGTGTAACGTTGTTACACACACGTGTTACAGGCGACGCACATACTATTTCTTTAGTCGTCCACTGTAACGCTTTTACAATCTTATATAGTCAATTATATGTATGTCTCGATTTTTAGACAATATACAATAGGCAATAAGATATACCCATTTTTACGATAGCTATGGTTGATAAGAAACTAAATTAAAAGCGAAGTTTAAACGCTTGTTCTCATTTGAGTCAATTATTATACGGCCACTTTATCTCTGGACCTCGCTGGAACATAATTCCTCTCCCGTTCCCCTTTCCCCCCGTCGCGCTCGTCCTGTTGCGGCAGTACGGTTTGCAGTTGAATAACTGTTGTATGTGTAATTTTCGTGCTATCGCTGCTTTGTTTTTGAAGTATTCACTGTTACGTTTTGACTTTTGTTTTTAATAGTTCTGGGGCCACCCAGTACCTATTTGTTTGACCTGACAGAACAGTTATAGCCATATCATATAATAATTATATTAATAATCAGCATCACAACACTATTAAATCAACCAATAATACAGATAAAATAAATCATTGTTTATTTATTAATAATATTATTCTAGTGATGCTTGTTTTGCACACCGTACCGACTATATTATGACGTCATCGCCGCCATGTCCCGAGACAATGTACGTAGCTGATGTTCACGTAATAACTTGAAGTTTTGTGAGGTCCTTCAAGCTACCGTTGATGGCATAGTTCTCTGCAGTTTTATACTCCTCTTGGTTGTACCTAAAAGGGTGTCATAGAGCCCTGAGAGAAAACTGCGGTAGAGATGTCACGGTTTATCTTCACGACCTAATAATTGAAATGTAGCCATTGACGTGCTATAAACAACTAGACTCCCAATCGCCTATTAAAAGGTCGTCAAAAAATTTCCGAGTGGGGTTGTATTCATTGACTTATACAGATATCATAAAACATTCGTTCAAATTATCACCTTATTACGTGGCAGATACTTTGAACATTAGTTCAAATTATATTATTGTATACGCTCATTAGAAGTAGTAAGTAAGAAAAGTGATTATTTAGCAAAATCATTGAAAAAGTCAAATAATTTACACAATTTTGTTAATTTTAAGGGGCACTGAAGTACGACACTCTATCCTTTTTAAGTTTGGATACGCTATTATTTGGACAATTGTTCACTGAATACTTTGTCATTGCGTTGCCTTGTATTCAAAGCGCGGTCGAAACACAACACAACGAAAACTGCTTAATAGACGCGTAGGCTGAGTTTTACTTTCAGACAATCTTTGAGCGTTATTGCGAGTCTTATTGTTGATTGTACATCAATTAATCTAACAAAATATACTCACTTGTAATTGTTTTCTGAAGACCATAATATTCGGTTATGTTTGTATGTGAATGTTACTTAATATGTTCATTTTTATATTATATACCATTAAATTGATGGTAATTCAACATAGAAAGACTAACCTATTGTTATCGTATAACAGTCCGATAGTGCCTGTGAAACTAATAATTGTAATGTCGCAAACACACAGCCTTTACAAGTTTTCAAAAACATCAAATTTCAGTTTACGATAAAGCATATCAGTTGAGTGTTAGGTTTAATTATTTTGTAATTAACTTAGAAGTATACGCTCGAAAGGTGCGACTACACGAGATAATTTTATGCGTCTGAACTAAATCATAATTTCACATTCTTCCTTAAGTCAAATTATTACAAATACAAAGCATTACTTTAAATGTACAAATCACATTCAAACTTTTTTTTCAAGAAACATTTGTATATTATACTTTACATTTTCATAAAATAAAAATATAATGGAATAAAAAACCTATGTCAGATGTGAGGTTCGGACCTATTCTCCCTCTCGGGAACCAGAGCTTAAAATCTGGCCAAACTGACTTAAAAGCAGTAGTTGAAGGAGTTCAACTTGAGAACAGTAGTAGATGATGAACTTACCAATAAAAAAAATCGTGTGTTGGTTGTATCTAGTAAAGCCATGCGGTGTTGAGTTAGTCCCGGCACTAGTTTTCTCTGTTATATTATTATATTTGTTCGGTCCTAAATGTTATTTGTGTCGATAAAGTAGCAAAACCGTTAGAGTCGAATATAATAATTATTGAAACTGAACATACAGTCACTTCAGAAGATAGTATTATCTCGTGTATTTGCGATGTGTTCGTGTTAGTTAAGCTATAATATAGTTAGTATAGATAACGTTCCTTGTTGAGGGCACTAACGTGGAGTTACGTTTTTTTTAAGGTTGTGTCAAGCTCGGGCTAGCAATAGACTAAGAGCCAATAGCCCGGACGGTTTATTATTGTAAAATGAAAGATGTTGAAATATAAACTATTTTTAACGAATAAAATTGTGGTTTATATTTATTTTCATTTATTATTAATCGACTGGACTTAAATCCCCAATTATTTTGAATGCTTTAAGCGTTTAGTGAGCATGAACGTTACAATCGTTCTAGCTCTCATTCGCTTGTCAAATAATTTTGTAGTTTTCAAAGTATTGGGGAAATTGAGATACTCATTCCGAAACGCGAAACCCGTAGATTTATTATTGAATCACAGACAAACGAGTGACCTGGAGTACACGCTTATTTAAGGTACCTATTATGTATTGAACTGGTAACGAATTCAGACGGTGATGATGACACTGTGTGTCGTGTGTTACGTTGCTGATTCAGAGTCTGGTTAAATTATTGCTCTTTGGAAGACTCCTCGTGACAGAAATGTCTATACAACTCCAATAGATTACTAAACAATTTTAATGACTAGGTCGCTGTCCTGCAACAAGCCATAAAAAATATTTGAAGACAAAAACTACTTATAAAGAGACTTATATATTATATTAGGTTCTATTTATAATACCCACTGCAATAATTATATGATTATACTTTTTTTATATAACAGGGGGCAAACGGGCAAGAGGCTCATGGGATGGTGAGAAGATATCCGCAGCAACAGGGATCAAGAGATGGTAATCTGGAGGGCAAAGCGATATAGAGCAATACTTCAAGCCGGCGAACATTCTAGCTCTCTACAAAGCGCAGGTCCGGCCACACACGGAGTATTGTTGTCATCTCTGGTCTGGCGCACCCCAGTATCAGCTCGATCCATCTGACCGCGTGCAACGCAGAGCAGCTCGAATGGTCGAGGACCAAGTGCTCTATGAACGGCTGGATCACTTGGCGTTACGTAGAGACGTCGCTTCATTGTGCGTCTTCTACCGCATTTATCACAGGGGGTGTTCCGAAAAACCTATTTCCTGCCGCCGAATTCCACCTACGCACGACACGCCACAAGTTAGGATATCATCCCCACCATCTGGATGTGTGACGGTCCTCCACAGTGCGGTTTTCGGAGCTTTCTTCCACGTATCTACTACAAAGCTGTGGAATGAGCTTCCTTGTGCGGTGTTTCAGGGACGATAGGACATGCGTACCTTCAAAAAAGCGCGTACACATTCCTTAAAGGCCGGCAACGCTCCTGTGATTCCTGCGGTGACCACTTAACACCAGGTGACCCCTACGCTCGTTTGTCCTCCTATTCCTTGAAAAAAAAATGATTCCACAAAGTGGCTGTGCGAGGCAAGAAATTTCTTGAAAAACGCGCGGTTGTGAATTAATGACAGACGCCAACGTGATGCGAGTGGTATTTACTTATTACATTATTCAATCTTCGAGAGATCTAATTTTTTATTTTCTCTTTATTTTCATTACATCTTTGAATTTCATAATTATGAAATTCAAAGATGTAATCGAAGATTGAACAAACTCCTACCGGTAACACTGTGATGATAACAATAATACGAATAGAATCATGGTCACATATTTTATTAGCTAAAACAATTCGTGTTCTGTTATCACTCGGAACTGAAGTTATTTAATCCTGTGCCGTTAGTTCTGCAGTGTTGTAATCCGCTAACGTGTCGATTGCATCCGATAATATTGATTACTATGGGCAATTGCAGGGATCAAACGGTTTGCTTTGTGAGTTCTGCAACTTAAAAAATATCAGTTGTTACCTTAAAGTTCTGAAATTCGTAGTGAAATTCCGTGTCCAATTCTCTCGTCTTAGTGATTTTTTTTTCCAACTCAACCCTAAGTTACAGTCATAATCATTCCATATAAAATTAATGAAAGAAAAAGTTTATTAAATAGTGTCAAGTAAAAAATGGGCGCTCAAATACCGCCTCCATTTTAACGACTGAGTTCCATGATATCCTTGAAGTTTGCTTTGTTACATAATTCAATTTAAAACGTTTGAATGTGAATAGCTTTTGATCCCGACGGCCAGAAACGCAAACTCGAGTTATTTTTTTTAAATCTTTTTCCTAAACGATTTTAAGCTTTTCTCATCAAGATCTTTAAGATAATAGATTTCGAAGATATTTCTTTTATTTATGTCTGTACCTGTTGTGGTTGCTGAAGAATAAAATTTCCAACGACTTTGTGCTTTATATAAAATATAAATATTAATATATCATTAGTCGTTTATTTAATATAGATATTACTGATATTACTAATACATAATATTACTGATAAATATATTATTAGTGCAACTTTGGGTTTGTCTAGTAATAGACACGGGTGATCGTCCGTCTCTGTCATGCTAGACTCTAGAGAATAGTAAGTACAAAGATACAAGTGACGTATCAAATAAAATAAAAAATAAAATAATATTATTCTGCCATTATATCGTCAAATGAATGACTTGAATAAATGGGCAAACTATTGGACCTATTCCTTTCTAAACATAAGATTTTTTTAATAAGAGTTTATACCCGCTTAATGCCACCAGCGCATTTCTTTTCTGTGCACTTGCTCTCGGAGGCGCCTCCCGAGCTTCCTCCCACGGATCCTCCAGCGCATCCTCCCGCTGATCCCCCACCGAATCCTCCTGCAAATCCTTCCTCCTTGGAGCCTCCAGGTAATAAACTTCCCAGATATGTTCCGCCTATTGCTTTAATTCTTTCCATATTGAAATACATGACGCCGAGTAGAGCCATGAACCCTCCCAACAGAGCGGCCCATCGCCCTCCGAACCCACGACGGCCTCGCCTGGCTGGTCTTCCCGCCTCCCGTTGCTGACGTTCACGGTTGAGCTTTTCTTCTCGGCTATAATAAATATTTCCTTACAGTTTTGCAGTGGTCCAGATTTAATTTTGTCATAGGAAATTATAATAAACAAACCTTAACGATGAAATATCCAATATTATAAAAAATAATATAATTTAGCATGGTTCTCGAGGAAGGTTTTCGTATATAATTTGTTAAGTTTTTGGATACATTGTTGTATACATTAACACATTAGCAGCGGGGCCATTTTCTAAAAACTTACAGCCAATGCATTAGCGACCTATTACATCTCATAACCGCACTTAACAGCAGTACGTATGAGACCTGAAGAATCTCCAAAAAAAATATTTGTTAAAAAAATCATAACTTGATCATATAATAATATAATATGAACTCTATCAATTGTAGATCATCGGTTACCCTACGTTTAGGTTGCTTCTGACGCAGTTAAAACATATGGATTAATAGAAAATACGAATAAAATTGGGTATCTATTGTAAAGCGCATCGCAAACTAAATACGTTGAGGAGGAACTAGTGAGAGCAAATTAGAATTCAACTCAGTTATCGATAATAAAAGTTTTGTAATATAAATATTCATTTTGGAAAACTGTACATTTAAGGAAAGCGCTTTCCATTGAAGTATGTTAAACACAATGATAATTTGCATCACATATAATAAGTCTTAGTTTGTTTTTTTAGATTGGCTGTATATAGTAGGCTGTATATGTAAATATACAATTAATTGCGGTTTTGGCACTTTTCTGTTAGTAGTGCTAGTAATTGAGTTTTGAAATATTACTTTGACACCTCTCTGATTCCGCTTCGCTTCCAGAATTTTACTCTAAGGATATTGCTTTTTATGCACTTCTTTCTTTTAAAATAACTCATACTTTAATCCACTTTTCGTATTACTATATATCAACAAACTGGAACGGCAGTAAAAATGGGCAGCGATCGGTTTTTACTCCTTGCGTCCACGGACCACGATTTAGGAGATATAAAAGTTCTCTTTACGCACCTAACATAAAATATCACTACTTAGTGCGTTAGGGACCTCTTCGATCTCTATTTTTTTTAATCTATTGAGTGAAACTTGAAACGGGAAACATATAATATTTATATTTGTCTATGTAATAAATAAGTTACGGTCTCCCGCACAGAGGTATAGAACATGATTTTTGGCACCACTCTGGCTGAAAGGCTCGTATGACACCTTTTAGATTCCCTTATACACTGAAACTGTTAACGATATTTGTTGGAGGTGTCGGAAAAAATAAGCCGTCTGGGAGGTTTTAACGAAAACGCTGTCTAAGCTCTTTGAGATATAACAAAATCATGTTTGGTGGAATTGTGTATCTACTAAACAGGTGTCCAGAAAAGTCCGGGATGGGATAATATGCTATGGATATGGGATGTTATGGGACATCTTAATACCTAAAAATTGGCAATTTTAAAGTGGTAATGTAAAAGCTGTTTACACAAATACGATACGATATAAATCGTTATCATTTTGAAAAAGTTAGATATTTTACTCTATTACACCATATAATTGTATCATGCGATACGACCCTCCCCCCACATCGTTTTGCCTACTACATACAAGGAACGGTAGTGAAAGGAGGGTTTGATCATTCTGAATTACTTATTAGGTTCATTTTGAATCAATAAGATTACACATTTCCGATGGCCTTAGACTTCATTATTCCCGAATACTACATTTTATTTTTTTTTAAACAGAACAGCGTCTGTTAGATCAGTTGTTATATAATATAATGCTAATAATGTGTTAATGCTTATTGCACTTCGCCGTGATATCCATTAGGCAGAAATTGTTTCAGTAAATTTACAAAAGGCAAAAACTTCAGATAAGTTACAGTTACCGTTTTTTGGTTTAAATTTTTGTGCTATGACGTTAAACACAAATATTGTAAAATGGCATTAATTTATTTTTATTTATTATATTATTTACTTAGGAAGTAAGTACCTTAGGATAATAATTATGTTTAAATGTCTAAAAATAGTTTTAAAAAAACTCAGCCCATGGGTACTGGCTCCAACAGACACTTTCCATAAATATTTAACTTACGGTATTCCATATAACATTGAAAACAGAAATTAAGATAAAGGGAATAAGGAAACTTAACAGGAAATGGACTGCTCATACAATTCAAGCATTTGACAAGACGGACACAATTTCGGTACTAGAGACAAATAACGTTAATTTTAAGGAAGTTCACAAGTTGAAAGAAAAAATAAAGATCATGGCAGGAGAGTGAAGCAATCACTTGTTAACAAATATGAGAATATTTGTAATTTTGTGTAACACATTTTAATTTTATAAGATTGAACATAATTAAATAGATAATTCAATATCTGATAACCCTCCAAAGTATCTCCAACTTCGTTTGTTCTGCTGTTTTAACCGCAAACCTCATAAATGAATGAAGCGGTGACAATCTGTGCCATCATAGACCCATGAGCTATACCTACTCAACAATCTACAAACTATAAAATCCGGTACTTACCAATCACACATAGTTTATATTATGGATTCGTGATTTATATTATAGACCACATCGTATTTTCTATTTTTTTATTCGATTTTTCGATTTAAACATTTAACATAATTCACGACAATTTGAACATTGCTTACACCATTGACAGCTATAAAGTAAATCCACACTATGTTTCTTTTCGTCTGCTTTCGTGAATTTTGCACTGAAAGAAGGTTCTTTATCTTAATCTATCAAAATAGATGTCATTCTTTTTTATTATAGATAAACTATCGACTAATAAATTATAGTAACCTTATACCAAAACTACTTAAATACAAAAAAAATATCTAATTTTTATAAATATTCTTATTAAATCTGGTTGAAGAGTATATTCGACAGTAAAATATGAGAATTTTTGAGAAGGTACCTATTCAATCTTATGAAAAACTGGTGAGATTGAGCTTGGCTAGAAGGTATTTTAGCCCCCAGCTACCTGGGCTCCTACTATAGGAGTAATTCTAATACAGATGGTACTTTACATCTCATTGTTGAGGTTAGCGAATGACCGAGGAACAATTTCCCGCTCAAAGTGTCGCGATATCGCAGTGGTGATTATATTTCATTCGTTTCCTTATAAATGTGGCGCTAATAAAGCGCTTTCGCGCTCTGAATCTAAATTTGTGCGAAGTGCGAAATCACTACGTCCGATCAAAGTACGATTCGTACCCGTGAAAACACTGTCCGAAGTAGTCGTAGAACTATTTCTATGGTAGTTTACGCACTAGATCTGGCTTCCGTCATCCGATTTCTTTCCGTCACCGTTAATCTCCGTTCCAGAGAAGATTATTGACGGACCGAAGTAGCCATAGTATGAACGCTCGCGCACTGCGTCCAAACCAACTATCCAGTATAGTTCATAGGCTCGTTCAGCTATCAGTTTTTCTGCCAACTTACCAGCCAGCTAAACGTTTAAAATTGGCCAGCTAAATAACGGCTCATTTGTTAAATCGGCTAAATGATATAATCATTAAATGTAAGAAACTTAAGGGTAGGGTAATGACACAAAGGCACATGATTTTTAATAAAAATCATAGAATTATATATTGTCCCAATTTTGCATCCAGAAATTGACGCCGAGATGAGATAGTGACGCTTAATAGCACTGCTCGTGGTGGCTTCGTGGGGTGGATCGCTACCTTCCCTTAGATATGTGCGAGGGAAGCGATGGCTGGTCCATGCGTCATGCTTTGGGATATTCATCTTATATTTTTAAATTGATAATATACCATTCAAGTTGTTGATTTAAATATATCATTGCTCCCATAATACCTTTACTTATTTACAGTGTATGCGGATTGATACACCTACTTACTGCACTTGTTACTGTTTTGAGTTTTATTAAGATCAATCACTTCTTTTTTTAAACATACACAAGAAAGTCTAATTTTTTGAATAATTTTGGTATATCACAATACATTGTATAAAATTTAACGTAAAATGCTGAAATTGTAAACATTGATTTGACAGAGTGGCAATAAGTTTCTTGCTACTTCTTCTCATTCAAGCTCAACTTTTCCGAAATGATGGTAAAATCTTTGACATTCATGTGTCATGTTGACATAAGTGAATAAATGATTTTTCTTCATGTGACACATCTCCTGGCAAACTTTATGACAAGCTTCACTGTTATTGGTGCAAATATTGCTAAATGGTGATCAAACATCACTAAACTTACTGGTAATTTGGGATCCATACAACTGCATTTATATTTTTTTGCGCCCGGGCTGTGATCATACATAATGGCGTAGCTCGGTCCCGACCAGAGCAGTTTGTATATCAGCGCTAGCAGGCCTGCTCCCACCACCAGTCCGGCAGCTATGGGCACCCAACCATCTCTACCACTCATCTTACACCTGGATCACGGATATTGACTATTTTTATGGAAGAGGGGGACAAACGGTATCCTAATGGCATAATTTTTTCGTCTGATAGCTAATCGACAAATCGATTGTCCGAAATAGCTGTGAGCGTTTTATTTTTATGATAAAGAAGAACAAACTAGCGTATGGGATCTAACGAAACTAGTGTTAAGTGATCACCTCCGCCCACATTCTCTTGCAACAACACAGGATCCACAGTAGCGTTGCCACAAACAAAGATGTGGGTGCTTTTTTGAAGGTGTCGTGTCGTCCCGGAAACACCACCGAAAGAAGCTCGTTCCAAAGTTTTGTTGTACGTCCAAGAAAGTTCCTTCCTAAATCGCACTGTGGAAGAACGCCACACATCCAGATGGTGGGGTTGATATTCTACTCTGTAGTGTGACGTGCGAAGGTGGAAGTCGGCGGCAGGAATCAGGTCAAACAGCTCTTCGTATCACTCATCAATAAAAATAATAAAATTTACTCACTCAGCAAAGAAATACCTATTATTGTGTTATTACGTATAGCTGGCGCATTAATCTGATGAAGCATATGTATAATTGTAATGTGTGTCTTGTTACTGTATGCTTTGTAATCTATTATGTTATCAATGACGTTTAAAGAAAATAAAACAAAGTCTCATTAATGCTGTGCTGGCATAAAATTTAAGTGCAGTTTTCACCCGAAGCAGTGGTACCCATGAGAGGTGGGACAATACAATTGCAAAATACCGTTTCAATGATGTTAGGTTAGCGCTATTTTGTATTGAAATTAATCTTTTGAGTGAAAATACTGTTTAGTTAAATTTTTTTATATTCTTTTTTTTAACATCAAAATCATCATATTAGCTGGAAGACGCTTACTGCTGGACAAAGGCCACCCCCAAAGATCTCTACGACGATCGGTCCTGCGAGGCCTTCATCCAACCTATTCCGGCGATCTTGACCAGCGGACATCTTGTGAGGGTCTACCAACACTGCGTCTTCCGTTCGAGGACTGCCCCAACGGCCATCTGTTCGAGCTAAGTGACCTGCCCACTGCCACTTCAGTATCGATGACGATTTAACCTAATCGGTGATTCAATTGGTTCTCCTATATGGATCTCCTCATTTGTGATTCGATCGTATTTGGCATACCTGATGGAAAGTAAGCAAACCAGCCAACGTGGACTTCAGTAATACCAGAGGTCACGAGATGCGTTGCCTGCCATTGAGATGAGAGTATGATCGAGACTTGAAGCCCTATAGCGTATTGGTAAGGGAGTACAGTAGATTGTGTGGTTATGATAGGTGCCAGTGTTATATAGGTGCCAGTGTTATATAGGTGTAATATATGATCGATCTTTTAAGACAGGCGTCGGCTTACCTCAACCGCTAATATATACCACTCCAATACCGTGTTCAAGTGATAGCAAGTCCTCAAAACCGTTCAAATGTAATTTACATAAGCACCAGGAAACATTTTACATATATGATACAGTAAAAAACAGATTTTAACTTTAAATAATTTACAAGTATTATATTAATGTATAGTTTTAGGTAGTTCTAGTAGTGTTTTTCCTATTGATAACATTTCTTTCAATCTTGTTTCGGTCTTAGACCGCTTTATTAGAAATAGACAATATAAGCGACGGAATCAGTGTTCTACCCATAGAAATCTTAATAATAGTGCCTTATTGTTAAGATTTCTATGGTTCTACCGCATTATGCCTATGATAGTTTTGTTATGCATTACCACACAGATTGTATTATTGTCACAGTTACGGCAGATAAAGCTGTAATAATGGATCTGATATCCAAATACTTTTTTAATTACTACATGTAATTTGCAGTAACTGTTACTTATCACCGTACCTTAACCGATGTGAAAAACATTTCAATATGTATAATAGTACAACATATTCTAAAAGGTTGACAACACTCCTGTGATTCCTCTGATGTTGCACGAGAGTGTTAATCCTTAACATACAGTTTGTCCTATTCTTCCGTAAAAAAGTTAGGCAATGTTTGGAATAAGAAAGATTACTCCGGGGGATCGGAAGTATTTAGAATCACTAAGTTTACAAAAAGGCGAATCTATTAGCTACTTCTATCGCAATGGCTTACGGACAATAAATTAATTATTGTCGCCAAATTAGAATCATTATTTCTCTCATTGTGTTATAAATACAACAGCTACAAATTCAAATCGTAAATCTACGTGAACCTGGAAAACGTATTGTTGACTTCACTGTCTGGTTTCGGCTGCTTATTATTCGCTTCACTTATAACAGTTATACACACAACGTTAATTTATAATTAGTACTTTTATTTCCTAAGGTTATATTGTTATTTTATATATTTATTATTCCGCTACCGAGTAAGTTTATGCTTTATTTATTTCTTAAAATCATTTTGATAACCAAATGTCATAATACTCTTACTACTTGCTTATTAGTTTCTACTATTCTATTACTAAGTGCTATTTGTACCACTGACCTGTACAAATTTTTGTGCCTATTTGAAGCGCCAGTCGCGAGCGTCCAGAGAACTAATTTTGATGTATAATACAAATGGCTGCGTGAGAAGCGTACAATACTCTGAAGTATTTTTGCATTTTGAATTAATTTCGTTCGTTTTCGTGTTATTTATACTTCAGGAATCAACGTAATAAAAAACACATTTTTTTTTGTAAATAGTTTTCCTATTAATAATATTTGAACTATTGATGTTTATTTAGCTGCGGTTGCATCACTCGTTTTAGTTCCGCAGACTCTCACTACATGGCCAACAGCGCCAAAATGGCGAATATCAAACAGACACAAAAGCACTTTTACAGCCGCCAATCGAGTGGTATACCTATAGTTGAGGTCAGTGATTTGTACCTATAACCTTAGAACATCCTATATTATGCATGGTTGTAGAAAAAATTTAGCGTTATGGCGTTTTTTGCTACAAGGTAACTTATACTTGATAAGCTATAATATACCTAATTACTAGAATAATGCTATAAAGATTTGAAAATAATTACAGGAATAAAATTGAAAATTGACCGACGGTTTTCCGAGGCAACCACTGCAGTTTTGTTTTCTTTAATACCCCAATCCATTATACTGATTTTAATATTATCCTCGAAAAAATGTGAAATTGTGGGGAATGATTGAAGTTTCTAACATAGGTAACAAAAACGAAACAAATTTCAATTTTCAAAAAATTATTAGAAGTATTAAATCTTGAGTTTTTTTTATTAATATTTATTAAAATATTTGATTACAACAAGCTTAGTAAAGACGTATGCTTATATAACTGCTTACATAATATATTATAATTACCTAAACACAAAATAAGAATTACAGTGTACATTTGATGACGTCAACGGTGTCTAGGTGTCTGGTTTGGGGCATATCTGCTTCTCAAGTTTCTTTCCCATTTTGTACCATATTATGTTTTTTTCGTCTTCTAATTCTTTCTATTACCAAGAGTAATAATTGGATGCAAGTATTTTGATCTTCCAATTTAGTAGAACTAAGTTGTGTACGAATATTCAGTTAGCTGCAGAGAGTGATTCTGCGAATGCGATTGCGTGTTTCATTCCTTGTACCTACTGTTTCAAATGTAGCACAGTCATACTTTTTAATTACATTAATTTTTTAGCATTTCAGTTCATCGATAGTTGGTGGGGTTCGCCAGATAAAAGGTATTTAACCTCGCCCCTTACACCTCAATCGGATGGAAAAATCATCGTCGTAACGTTCAATAATTCTAGAATCTTAAAAACTATCCCTTAGGAATAATAATACTTAGAAGAGCTTCATCAATGTTATATATATCTTCATGAATATATGAAGAAGCTAATATAAATATAAATAATAATTCTGCTCAGGCGGAGTCAGAAGATATTTCACTGCGCTTCTGTAGTCGCTTTGCAAATCCAGTATAAATTTATTTACTTTTAGAGCATATGCATCCAAAACAATATTATCTATGTGCCGTATTATATTTTGCTGCCTGTTCCAAAAGTATGGTATGTTTTTATTGATTAATGCTGAGTGGAATTTACGAAGCATCTGCTCAAAAATTATCGCAACGTTTTCCCTGCCCCAACGGGGGTCTCTTTCATTTGCTTCCAAAAGGAACAATGTTTTGATGTAATAACTTACAATTTTTTTCATTTTTTGGGTGTCACGAAACTTTTTAAGCTGAAATGAGAAATAAATTCTAAATGCAAATTAATTATACTCGTCCATAAAGTTCAAGTGAGTTAAAGTGACTATCGAACTAACAATAAATATAATATACTTCAGTATTTTATAATGAATGATTTATAAGGTCTTTTAGGGCTGCTGAACATTATTCGACAAAAAATTACCGCAAAAGTAAATATCTAACAAAAATCTTAAAGTACCATCATAAAAAATTTAACTACCATCGAAAAGAATTATTCATGGCTAACTTTGCTGATAATTCTTTTCAAATCATAAAAACAGTTTATATATATAGTTTATATTTGCACGAAAAAGATTGTGTGACAATTGGAGGACTGCCAGGGTCTTATAAATGTTAACAATTACTTATGAAATGTAAGCCCAAGCTAATTTAGACCTACTTGTTTATCATGCTGTAGGAATATGACAGTAAAGCGGGTCACGATTCAATTTTGTCGACAGTACCGACTCTTTAACGTATGGTAGTAAAAAAATATTTTGAATACTTAAATTATGTGCATATTACTCACCAATCGAACGGCCTGCCGCAAATTATTTGAGTCATGTAATAAACAACGTTCTTGCTCGTGGAGCGAAATTCGCCAAGAACGTTTTTCAATATAGGCGCACTGCCCTTCCTTGTTGGGCTTAGGCACAACCAACCAATAACCCTTAGAGCATCCCAGCGGAATCGAACGGTAATTTCGACCAATGGGCCATCTCGTCTCCGGGAATTTCAGAGCTGGAACCAAGTCTACATCCAGGCGGAAGCTTGGGCGTTCTATGATTAGTGTGCAGGCCGGTCCACTGGCTGAAAGACGAATATTGTACAGCACTCCGTCGACGTCTAGTGCTGGCGAGTAGTCCTGCCTCGGAAACGTGTTCAGAGCTCTGTCTACGACATGTCTAAACCAACTCGTGAACTTCGCTCGTGAAATATAGTTTCCCGCGTCAAGCCAGCTGTGGGCAGCTCTGTTGATGACACAGTCGGTCCCATCCCGAATCAAAATGTTCTGGTATTGCCTTCCCGCTCGAAGTTGAACGAATCCTGGATACGTCTGCTCTATTTCGATATCGTTTTCGTTAATTCCTCTTCCGGTATTTACTGGGACACCTATCACTATAAGAACGTTTTATTAATGAAAAAAATGGCATAATATTAGAATCAGCTTCAATTGGAAATTTATAATTGCAGCAGTTGGATTGTCATGGCAGTGGTAGTGGACACGTGCTTGTCAGCTGATGACTAAAATAATATAAAAATTTACTTTAAAGTTAAATAGGTCTTATTTAACTCTGTTAAGGGGCGTCAACTAATTCGCGGGAATATCTTATTAGTAAGGAAGATGTAAATACTACGTAATAAGAGGTGGGACTGCCTAAATTGAGTCGTTTTCATGGGTTACGAGGGTGCTGAAGCCGAAAGTGCTGTCAAAATGTAAATCCAAGATGGCGGCTGCAAAAAATTATCAACGTTTTCGTCATGGGTGTCGTTTTCATGGTTTTCAAGGTTGCTCAAACTGATAGTGCTGTCAAAATGCAAATCCATGATAGCTGCTGCAAGAAATTATAAACTTTTTCATCATGGTTTTTGTTGGTGCTGAAGCCGATAGTGCTGTTTTGTACTTTTATAATGAAATTGTGTGTTCACCTTCCTCTGTATTGAAAAAAATGAACACGGGATTGTACTTTTTCTTTATCCAAACCAGCACCTTCTCTGATGAAATTGACTAAAATAATATTTTGTTATCTCTTTCAGTTCACAATCACGTTCCCAATTTTTTTTTTTTATGCAATAGGAGGACAAACGAGCGTACGGGTCACCTGTTGTTAAGTTATCACCGCCGCCCACAATCTCTTGCAACACCAGAGGAATCACAGGAGCGTTGCCCAATGGCTTCGTTTGGCTTCTTTGGCTGAGCTAATAAACACACCGCCTCAAAACTATACCGTCTGTGAAGAACATTTTAATGCTAAGGATATTCATACGGGAACCTAACGTGAAAAGCTTAAAACTAATTCATTACCATCTCTTCATCTACCAGATATACAAAGAAGGATTTACAAACCGTGTGGTGTCGTGGGACACCAGATAGAAACGAAGTTGCTTTTAATATAAAACATTAATTTCAAGTTATATTAATCAATGTAATCTAAAATAATTATTCATTCATTATATCATCATCATTATATATATATATATACTAGCTGACCCAGCAAACGTTGTATTGCCGATATTAAAATCGCGATACAAAAGTAACTGTTGATCGTAGATGGGTGAAAATTTGAAGTTGTATGTATTTTTTAAGGCTGACTCATAATCCAACAAATTTAAAAAAAAATGTCAAAAAAATTAAAAAAAAAGAAAATCCCCTAAATGTTAAGGCTTTTTTTTTTAATTATTTTTTGACATTTTTTTAAATTTGATTATGAGTCAGCATTAAAAAATACATACAACTTCAAATTTTCACCCATCTACGATCAACAGTTACTTTTGTATCGCGATTTTAATATCGACAATACAACGTTTGCTGGGTCAGCTAGTATTAGATATGATTTGATTATGATTTTTATCTATAAAATTTTTAACAAAAAAAAACTACTTTACAATAGTACATTATTGCAAAGGCCGGGAAGGAGGCAAATGCAGGTCGAGTATGAGTTTGAAGGCCGAGCCGTACGCGAAGGCGAGGACTTCACTAAATACGAGACAGGCAATTGCCATTTCCCGCCGAGGCATCCCTATATCCCGAGGCATATATAGTGTTTTTCTCAAAACAATGCAGGGAAATAAAACACACTTTTTATGTATAATATAAATTAAAAGTATTTAAATTCCCATATTTTTTTTTAGTTTTAGAAATCTCATTAAAATACGCCAAAAATACTGTTTCGGAGAAAATGTTCACTTTTTCTAAAACTAACTTTTTGACAGGAGTCGCCAAGGGGATCAGTTACGAATAAGGCCGATATAAATATCATTATGTCATATACGGAATAAACACTCTCGAAAACCTCGATAGTGATACGCATATTGATTTTATTGAAAAAGTCACATCCGCCATCTTGGATCTTAAAATAGATGTCATATTCGAAATCGACCATCCCAAAAACCTCAAAAATGATACCCGTCTTGATTTTATTGAAAAAGTAACATCAGCCATCTTGGATATCAAATTAGATGCCATATTCGGAATCGACACTCCCGAAAACCTCGAAAATGATACCCATATTGTTTTTATTGAAAAAGTCACATCCACCATCTTGGACCTCAAAATAGACGTCATATTCATAAGAATATTTTTTTACACTCACGAAAATCTTGAAAACGATGTTTGCCCATAGACATATTCGTTGGACGACTGTAAAGAAGAGTTTCTTAAGACTGTGGTAGAAGTGAAACTTCAACTGACAAAGTTTAAAAACAAATATTTCAAGGTTTCCTGTCAATATATCAAATAAAATATTTCCAAGAAAAACATTCAATAAATGTGTTTAAAAATATTTAAAAAAAAATCCACAAAAAAGATTACAATATAAGTATTTCTAAAAAACATTATTTAAAAAAAAACATATTTCAAATAAAATTATTTTAAAAAACATTTTGAAAAAATATGTTTCAATAAAGGTTTATTTTAAATATTTTTTCAAAATCTTACGCTATTTTAAACGTTTCGGAAGATTTTTGCCGGCTAACGGCCGTTCCCAATATTCAGTCTATCTCTTACTTGAGATAAATAACTATCGTTGACTTTTCTGTCCCAATAAACTTATCGATGGTAACTCACCTTATCCGTGCGCGCTGTCTGTCAATGGGACGACGTATAGCTTACCAGCGCTACAAAGTTTGTATGGAAATTGCAATTCACGCATCCCAATACAAGGCGATAAGAATGACTTATCGGGTATATTGGGTCAGCTTCAGATTATTGACAGGTAATTACTGACAGTAGAAGGTAGTAATTTATCTCTATCTGTAGATAGTATATTGAGAAAGTCCGTAACGCACCCGCCGTAACGCCAAAAAATACAGCCGACTTGAAAAAAACTCTTCCTTTTTTGAAGTTAGTTAAAAAAATTATTTGACAACCCTATTGCTTCATTGGAGTGTACGCACGTGTAGAGGTAAGTATTGTATCAACGAGGCTTACTTTCCATACTGATACATATTTCTACTGTGCCCAAAAATGCTATGACGATCGATCCTGCGCTCATCAACGTATTCCGGCGATCTTGACCAGATCGTCGGTCCATCTTGTGGGGGGCACACCAACACTAGTGCGTTGGTTTGAGACGAATAAGCTGCACTTAAACAATAAAAAACAAAGTGTTTACGGTTCATTACACCAAACACACCGGAGGTACAAACCAACGTACTTATAAATGACCAGAGATTGGAATTGGTCTTCTTGGGTATCACGTTGGATAAAAAGCTTCAGTGGGGTCCACATATTGCCCATCTAGCAGATAGACTCAGCTCTGTGGCATATGCAGTTAGAAAGATTAGAGAGTACACGAATGTTGCGACCGCTAGATTAGTGTACTTCAGTTATTTTCACAGCATCATGACGTACGGTATTTTATTATGGGGTCATGCTGCTGACATTGATATAGTGTTTGCTCTGCAAAAGGGACTGTGCGTGCGTATCAGCTTGGTTATAGACAGTCTCTCAAAGAAAAATTTAAAGAAATAAATATTATGACTGTTCATTGTCAGTACATTTATGAAAATTTAATATACGTTCACAAAAATCGTCAACTTTTTGCTCTTAATAGTGATTTTCATTATTATAACACTAGAAATAAGGGATTGCTTGTAACTAATTCTTAGTTCATAGGATACATAATAGCTTTAAGGGTAAATGTATACACTTCTATAATAAAGTCCCAGCCACTGTTCAGGCATTATCTATAAATAAATTTAAATGTTTTATAAAAAAATGGTTCTGTCGTAAATACTCCACTGCTGAATATCTAAATGATCGGACAGCCTGGGACTAGATTGTGATTATTTTATAGCGATAGAAATGACAGTACAATATTGTATATTTTTATTGAAAAGAGCGCAAAAAAAGAATGCTGGGAGAGTTTCTTGCGCCGCTTCTTCTCTCTCAGAGCGCCATTTGTTTCTAGTAGTTATTAGAAATGACATCAAAAAGAATTCTAAAGGAATCAATTTTGAGAAAATAAATGCCTTTTGCCTTTTATGCCTACGTCTTCCGGTACGTGGTCGCCATCTGTCCATCAAGCTATGTGCCCTGCCCGCCTCCACTTCAGTTCCGTTAGCTGGGCTATGTCGTTAACTTTGTTTCTCCTACGGATCTCCTCATTTCTGATTCAATCTAGCAGGGATACTCCGAGCATAGCCCTCTCCTTTGCCCTCTGAGCAACCATCAGCTTCCTCATAAGGCCCATAGTTAGCAACTGCCCACCAGTGCGTATGAAATCTTGTGTGTATAAGTAACCGAAGCAGCGAATGCCCATATATAGAAGTGGATGAGGTGTTCACACGGCTACCTCTTGCCGTAGATCCGGGAGCCCTAGTATGTTAAAGTACCTACTGTTCTATTAGCTACTGTATTGTGCTTAAGATTAGCTCTAGGTATACTATCAATTTCAACCCGGAGAAGGTCTTCAGGATATAACACAATACGTACCGATATCCATATCAAATTCATCTAGCTTATTGATGCGAAGTCGATCGTAATGACTGCCGGCAAACCGGATCTGGAGATATACAAACATCTTAAATATTACTTGTCGAAGTAAATTGTGTGGTACAAGAATAATAACCGTCGCCTGGCGTCACCCGCGGATCCTCCGCGTTTTATTTGCCCGCCACCAAACATCCCCCGCTTATATTCATAGGCGACAAGGCCCGCTGGATGGCGGTTTAAACTCCATATCCCATCCGTGTCGAAGGCGAAGTTAAATTAGCTGTGGACGACCGCAAACTAACCTCCCTCCTTTGCGACATGCGGATATATTTCCAATCATATGCTATCACGGAGGTGACGAAACTTCGGGTCGTTTTAAGAACAGTCCCCAAGGAGATCAGCGTCTCCGATATCGTAAGTGAAGGAATGATAGCCTCCGGTTCGTTCCCCGACGAGTTACCGTCGCCCCTCATACGGTCACTACGTTACTTACTTACATTTACATAAACACAATTACAGCAACACAGACAAAAATAAATACGCAGACAATTGATACACGGACGGACAAACAAACACTCAATAATTTGTTATGTATATTACAGCCATTGTAAAATTTTCTATTTGATTAAAAGAGTGGCCGTTGAGTTTCTTCTATGTTCTTCTCACGAGCTAAACTTTTTTCGAACATACGGTAAATTCAGTAATTTAAAAGAAATATTTATAGTGACTTTTTTTTTATAGAAAATGAAGACAAACGAGCGTGCGGGTCACCTGGTGTTAAGTGATCGCCGCCGCCCACATTATCTTGCAACGCCAGAGGAATTACAGGAGCGATGTCTTAAGGTTTGTCGTATCGTCCCGGAAACACCAAGTCGTCAACAAGGAAGCTCATTCCACAGCTTTGTAGTACGTGGAAGAAAGCTCTTTGAAAACAGCGCTGTGGAGGACCGCTGTTCAGAATTCAGCAGGATCCGATTCATTCTGCATGTATAACAACAAAACTTAGATGAATTCATAACATTTAAGTAAACATGGACAAATTTATGCCCAACTCACTAAATTGTAATAAAATAGATATAATAAATATTATCACTTACATCACTGGAGTACCGGTTGTAATACTCATCTACTGTCTTCATTGTGGCGTGCAGTCTGTAGAAGATGTTCGTGAATACATTGTAATAGAGTTTAGAATCATCTTTCCGTAAGGTGACGCATCGCGCAAGGATGTCCCCTAGTAAGGCATTCAAGTTTGATAGGTTTGGTCTCTCCGATCTGAAATTCAGGCAATAAGTAAGACAACATAATTATCTATGTGAGTAAATAAAATTTATAATCAAGAAGTCTACCAAGTATCTATAATTTCGCGTGTAGAAAGAAAACCGATGGAAATGGGTTCCGCACCCTCATACAACATATTTAAATACTTTTGTAAAAAATAAATATATTTGCTGGGCCGCCCGTTTGGGATTCTCCAATTTGGTTTATATTAGCGACTGCGATATACACGCTGCCATAATTTTAGCTGTCTTGCTATATAGGAGTTTCTTAGATAGAGCCTGCAGAAAGACAAACTGGCAACGGAATTCAACTAATTGGGTTTCGAAGGCCTAAGGTCTTATAAGTTAATAAAATTTATTTTATAAAAGTATAAAAGTCTAACTTGAACTCTATTTTTATAACAGCTGTCTTCTTAAACTCCACTTTTTATCGAGACAAACGGACGGGTGTGGGTGACCCGATGTAAGGTGATCAATCTCTTGTTAAACGAGAGAGAGAGAGGTAGATGTACGCGCTTATTGCGAAGATACTGATATCGTATTGTCCTGGGCACAGCAAGTAAGGAAGTTCATATTAAAGATAGAAACCATTTAATATATTATTCCAAGGATAGGTTGTACGTGAAAGGAAACCTTGAAAACCGCACTGTCGAGGAATGTCACACATTCACATAGTGAGGATCACCCGAAAAAAACAGAACACTCCCATTGATAAATGCGGTACAAGAAGTAAGCTAGTCATGACTTGGCGATGTCTCTTCGCAGCGTCAAGTAATCGTACCGTCCACAGGTCAGTACCTGGGATACAGTGATTCCTGATTGTTCGAGATACTAGCGTGCACCACTCTAGAGATGAGAATATGTCTCCATATGTCACCAAACCCGCTACTCATGTGGGCCCGCTTGAAGTAGTTTCTCGCTCTATTGAATTGGCTTTGCCTTCCAGATGACCGTGGAATTTCGATTTAGGCAATTTCTCGATATTTTGAAGTGCAATAATTACACTAAATGTGTAAACTTGAATCTTATGGGGGTTTAATTAAACAAGGTTTATTTTAAACCATTTCGGGACCTCCTCTAGAGTGAATACTATTTTAATAAAATTACTTTCACATAAAGTAACTTACTAACTCACCCAACCATGCTGTTAATGTTATTTGTTCGAGAGTTTCTATCTCTTCTCTGGTCACCAGGAAGGTCTCTACTCGACTGTGCGCTACTACTTCTGGTCATCATGTATAAGCTGCCCAAGATGGCCGCTCCTCCCGCAATAATTCCCCCTATCTGGCCCCAACTCCAACCACCATCTCTTCGGTTTTCATGCACTCTATTTGTATTATTGTTACTCATTTTAGTTCTTTATTTTGCCTGAAAAATGGAAATAGAAAAAAAAATCTTTTTTAGAGAAAAATGTTTCCTTGCGATGCTAAAGGTCAGCAACGCATCTACTGACGTCTCGCTGATGTCCATGTGTGGCCACCAGTTCCCGTAACATGAGCCTCTTTCCCGTTTGTCCCCGGATTGATATCGTATCGTTCATAATTTACTCGAATAAGTAAGTCGAAATCAATGAGTATTTTTGTTGCATTACTTTACACAGCTATATAGGATATTATACTAGTGCCAATGAGTTTCTTACAACTTCTTAAAGTTGTAGTTCCTAAATTGTAAAATATAACCTTGACATCCATAGTGTTATTTTGGACCTAGCTGAGACAATGATATTTGACTTGAAATATTATTAATCGCGACCGGCGCACTATTGGGCGCTCTAGATTTTTTTTGTTTCTCAATATTACCATCGTAAAGGGTTGGAGACCATCTCGAAGGTTTTTACCGTGTGTAAGGCCTATGTTGCATAACGACGATTTCGGTAAAGTTGAGTTCAATTAAAGATTCAAGAGGTGCGTGGAATAAATTTCACATAACGTTAATTGTTTTCAAACAAGTTTAGTTAATTTTGATCGAATTTAAATAAAATAAAGCCCACCCAACATAAAAATTGTTCTGTAACTTGATTCATACGGAAAGTAGTAATGTTATGCTGGTCAGTAAGCTGAGTTGTGTTTGTTGATACTTCGAGATAACGCCATGTACACACGCACTGAAATATATTCGTCGGAGTAATACTTGCACGTTTTATTGTACCGTTGTATAAGGTTAGGTTTATAGAATTTACACAACAGCTCCACATAGACAATTAATACAAAGACGAATACCTAACGCAAGAAAGCCATTTGACTACACCTAGCAAAAAATACCAAGGACCTGCCCTCGTTTAGTAAAATTTAGTTCCGAGTCAAGGATATTTATGTTTGTTTTAGTAAATAATAGTTATTTCTAATGTTAGTTGCATCAACTAACATTAGCAATACCAAAAAAATTAAAGGACCGGTTAAGCAAGAAATTAGTTGCACCATTTGATAATTTTAAGATGACGTCATAACTTTGGCTGATAAACGGAACCGTCCAATCTTCGCCGGTTAAAGCTAGTGTTTATGTTAAATAGCGACTTGTCAAAAGATTCAAATAAATATTCGATATTGACTTGATATTTCACTTTTTAAATTTAACTTTAGCTATGCCATGGAATACGTTGGTGCAACACATCAATCATCAATGTTAAAGTCAGCGTTACTCTTAACGTTAAAGTAAGACAAGTTCCGACAGAAACGAGACTAACTTCAGTTTTTTTTGTTTTTTAAAAAGTTAAATAATATATTTGTTATATTCGAAATCATTGGCTAACACCAAAATATTGCCTTATGTTTTTAATCAGGCGTTGCACTAAAAAAAATCAAAACGCCTATTTATCTACAAGAATGGTAAATATATGCTATAAATTGCATCTAGGTGACCTGTAGATGCAGCTGGGTTATATAATTTAACAATTTCTAGTACAAAAATCAACTCAGAATTCCCAAAATCGTCGTACTCGATGATTTGTCTATTATATCTTTATATTATTTAGATGCCTGCATGATATGGCCCGGGTACCTGGTGGTGACAGAAACCCCATTTTTTGTAGGTCATGGAACACCAATGATAGGTACCTAAATCTCTGAGCTGCAATGAATCATCGATACAATGATTTTAATAGGAATTGTTAAATTACATAATCCAGCTGCATCCGCAGGTCACCTAGATACATCACACAGCCACTGCATGCTCATTTATATACATATTAACGATTCTTGTATATAAATAGATATTTTGTATTTTATAGTGCAACGCCTGAGCAAAAACATAAGGAAATACCTTTGTGTGAGCCATTGATTTCAAATATAAAAAATATATAATTTAACTATATAAAAAATAAGAAAAACACTTAAAAAACTGTTTTGTTTCTGTCGGTTCTGGTTTTTTTTTCTATGGGGCGTGACCGTTCTTCTTTGACTCTAACCTTAACTTTAACGGCTAATGTGATGCAACTGTCGACATGTCAATTTTGTGGTTTTAAAAGTTAGTAAGCTAAAACTTACTGGGAGGATGTTCAATAGAAATTTTGTTGTAGATTAATGGAACTACCTTACACAAGTGGTACCTATATATTAATTTAGGTTCTTATTAAGGTAGGCATTGCCTAAATGCCTATAATGCATCCCCCTGTAACTGTGTATAATTTGATAGTATATTTTATGCTACATCAATAATTTTTTTTAAATAATAACCAATTACCTTAACGGGGGTTATTCTTGTAATCGAGTAGGTATATGAAGAATTATTTAAATATTATTATTTTATTGTAATTTGGTTTGAGCTTTGATGGCCTTGTTAACAATGCTCTAAATAAATAATCAAAAAGAATGAGATGTCATTGCCTGAATTATTTGTATTACGAATATATAGATATTTCTAACTCTGAAACACGATGCATCTTATACCATATAAGTATGATTCCGATCGGTTTTGTAGTTTTTGGAGTATAACCGACGGAAAAACCGGCTTTCCATTTATTAGTAAGTATAGATAAGTCTATACATCGCCTTATTTATGAATGTCATTTTGGTTGATAAATTCGCAGAAGTGAGATTCGATGTTTGGTTGGGCATAGAGTATAGAGGTGTCTTTATTCGTTTTAATACAATGGTGTTCATTTAATAGCTTATGATAACGATATGTAAATATTTTACGGATGTCCGTTTGAATATTCGTATTACTGTTTAGCTCACCAACATTTTAAATAAGAATTGTATTAACACAAAACAAATTATTAAAAAAAACGATTAACTAAATGAAAAGCGTTACATACTACAGGACAGAGTGACAAACACTCAGACAAACAGTATTTTTTTATTTTAGTAATCTATAGACGAACTATGAACTTTGTACCTACTTCTTTTTTAAAAAATCTGCGAACGGATGTACGTGAAATTTTATACAGTCAAAGTTTATATGGTGAAGAAGTGCATTAAGCTATTAATTTAATAGAAGATGCCTTACTTAATTAAAATAAATATTTAAAAAAACTACCGCAAGAATGACACACAACATACACACACATACATTACAGAGGTCTTTAAAAAATAAACCCTAATAAAGTACTTAATAATTAAAAGAATTATGGTCGAATTTCGAACTCTGGACAACCACTAGTTATTAATAATGCGACCAAGTTTTAATTAAAGTTGAAGAATGGATAGTTACCACCTCGTAAGTTTATTACACATAGGATCGAACAGCCAACATTTTGCTTTGATAGGCAGCTGGTGAAATGCCATCAAAATAGGCTGACTAACTGAGCTGCTGGGCTGCTACATGTCTGTCTCAGTTTGATAAATGTCATTATAGTTATATAATTTAAATAATAATATTGTTTGCATGTTTTCAAGCAATCTTAATAAGAATAATAATAATAATTATGAGTTACTTATGTAAATTGAAACAAAATGCTAAAATGTATGTAAAGGTATTTAGTAAGTACCTATTGCGTAATATGTTAACATTATTTTATTATTTGGTAGTTTTCTCGTGACAGGCATCGTCATGCCACTGCCTGTGGCGGCGACGTGGGGCGGGTCGTTCCCTTCCCTACAAGATGGTCGAGGGAGGCGATGGCTGGTCCACGCGCATGCGCATGTGGTGACTGTATGATATTGTTACTGGGAAGTCTGCTTAATGTTTTTTTTATTTCCTTTATTTAATTATCTTAAAATTAAAGTTATTTTATATTTTATTTAATAAAATGCTCGTATAATGCCTTTATTTTATTTACGGTATGTTTGGATTGATACATCAACTGTAGTCAATAACTCTGGTATTTATAATTATTAATTTGCCTTTTTTTTAACTTACTCGTGTAAGCTTTTTTTTACCTTTGGACGATTGAGTATTTTTGTTGCGTTACTTTGCATTTATTGTAATTGAAATGATTTGTAAATTGCATTAAAAATAAGAACTTGTTACACCTAATCTGTTTTGAAAAGAGCAATCTTAGAGTTTCTTGCTCATTCTTCTCTGAGGAAATCTGCCTTCCGAATGGGCTGTATGAAAAACATTCAATATTTCAACTGTAATATGATTTGCCTATGAAATAAAACTATTTTTGATTTGATTTGGCGCCATATTGTTGGTCTGACAAAGCAGACAAAATGAACCGGGTATGTAGTTAACCAAACTGTATGTATTTGTGATATAATAGGTACCTATTTAGTTGAAAAAATATTGGTACGTGTTAAATTTAAGCGTGCTTGATATAAAACTAATTGCCAACAAGAACAATTATGTATGATGGAGCACAAACATTTTACAGATGACAGTAGTTTTCAAACTACCTACATAAATAATATTATCATTATATCAAAATAACATGAAAATTACAGTTTTTATTGTTAATCGAGTAAGTATGATTACAATATTCTAAGAGTGCCGGGCGCAGTGTGATGTGATCGGCTCATCTAGCATTATGTAACATCTTCGGTCGTTCTGTATTGTGTTACGAGTTACGACTCAGATCACATTGACACTGTAATATGGACCGATGATGCTGTTTAACATTAGGTGGATCATCTGCTCGTTTTTTGTCCAGGTGATAGGAACGATGAATGATTTAACTAATAAATTCCGCCCTGATAATTGACCACCGTCCGCACATGTAAGAGCCAAAAATACACTATCTCGGTTTGAATGTGTAACTCATACATTCGGACAATAAATACTTAGTAAAAAAAAACAAAGTACGCAATATAAATAGAAGTTGGATCATCTGCTCGTTGTGTCATTCACTTTAATAAAAACATTTACTGAAGGTGATAGGAATGCTTAAACTAGCAGGAGCAATGCACCGTTCACACAATACCGATGTAAGAGACGTAATTATTAATATAATATATCGATAGGAATAACTAATAAAGTTTTATTTCAAAAAGGACAAAGGCGAGCTTGCATGTATTGGAACCTACTGATAGAGATAGCACGGTGTAAACATAGTTATACTTGTAGTTGTAGATAGGGTTCAAAGTAACAAAAAAGCAAATGATTAGTAGGTACTTACTTATGCCTAAAATAGTGGGAGATAAAAGATAAACATATGACAAACTATAATTATTATTAATGTTACTAATTATACTAAGATGTTATTTATATTTATATTTGAATTGTTAAATTTAAAGTTAATTGAGTAAAAAAAATATTGGCTCTAGTGCACCGAATAGGAAAATAATTGATAGTGTGACACCATTCGAAAGTCGATAAAAAACAATCTAAACGGCAAAAAAAGCAGCCATATTTCGTACCCAAAACGTGATGTTATTAGCATGTAGGGCATAAGGCTGATTAAGCGTTTAATATTGATTAGTCCATATTTTGGTTACTATATATACACCACGACCTAACGGGAGCAAGGGCAGTACTTAATCAATCGCCAGTTTTCTATTCCAATAAACGTGTTATATATAGTACTAAATCTACCATATTATCTATATTCACTGTATCTTTCCACTGTTTCGTTAATAATTATATTTTTGTGTAATAAACATTTCTTTTTAAAAAAGGGAGATTTTCCTTTCGGTATAACAGTGACAAAGATTTTATCACTATACCATATCCATGGTTTATTCATTATGCAAAATGTGACAAGTCGAGGTCATTCCCCTTCTTAACTGAACCGCATAATAAACGTTACACCTCGGCTTTACACACAATGTAATGATTGGTCATTGGCGACCAATAATAATAATAGCCTGAGTTATTTATAAAATATTAAAATACCTAGTTAATATTGTGTGTCATAATTTTTAGTCAAGTACTATAAAAGCTAAAAACTGATGGTAAATTGTGTCACTGTGACTGTGTCAGTTTTAATTTTTGGACGAGATGACTTTGACAATTGACGTTGCTGCATAAATATACCTACCTACTCATTGTATAGAAATATATTTCAAATTACGATAATTTTAAACTAGTAAAATATTTCTATAATGTTAATACCTACTATTTAATATTAATTATCAATTTAACATACCAGATTTGTACTCGTAGTAAAACAATAATTATTTTAGTTTATTTAAACACACTGTACCGACTCCACAATTACACAAAAACAGCCTGTACTCCTACTGCACAGAACACTATTACTCTAATCCTACTGTCATCAACGTCCACAAAGTATAGACTATTAATTGATATCAATAAGATTGCACATTGCAAAATTGCCAAAAGTGTGCGTCGATGCTAGTTATGCGTCTTCGCGGCAGCAAAGAGGATGTAAATACTACCTACGTTCAGAAGTGGGCGTATAAACCTCGTTAGAGTAATAGTGTTCTGTGGTTTAAACGATAATCATGATATAATGAAGCAGACTTTAATTTAAACAAATAAGCATGTTGGTTAATTTAAGCACTTATCGGTTATTTGCTTATTTTAAGTTTATTTATCTTTTGCGTTATTGCGACTATGTGGGGATTTAAGTCCAATTTGGTGATGAAACTTGGCTAAATTTTTGTGTCTTGCCTCGTAAACAAGATATTAAAATTAATATTACTGTAAATTAATCTAGTATTTCCTTGTAGGTAGGTACTTATTATGAAAATTTTCTACAAAGACAGATTTGTGTGACTTTTATAAATAGTGTTAGAGTAGGTATAATTTAGATTGTTTGTGTCTTATAAATATTTTTAAATGACATAAATATAGGTATAAGTAATAATAGATATTTTTTTACATTATATCAGTATGAAAAGGTTAATAACTGTGTCAGAATGGCTATTAAGAAAATAAGGTCAAATTACTAGATTTTGTTTTTTTTTTTGTTTTCCAAACAAATCAAGCAACTAAAATCACTGAATGCGATTTTTGTAAAAAAATCATCCTATTAATTGACTAATACAAATCTGAAACATTACTTAAAATGGAAACATATTGGCATAAATCACGATTTTATTTTAATCATTAACGTCACGTTTTTCAACGAAAAGCTTAAAAAAGCTAATAAGCAGCGAAAGTGACTTTTATAAATAAGTTAAACGAACAAGTCTGCTTATCATTATAAGCAGTTATGCCCACCTCTCTTAAATAGTTAAGAGGCGGGACTGCCTAAGTAAAAATTGAAATTTAGTTTAGTATGTAACGTGTGTGTGCAGTGATTTGAATGTTTGAAATAGCAGTAATTACAGTATGGCGATTGGCGACGAAGTATAATCCGGCTAAGTTAGAAAGCGAACAGTTGCTTAAAATGTAGTGGATTTCGGCTATCTCCATTTTTTACAAGATTATTTCCGTCATCTGTCAATCTATCAATGACTGCACGTTACATACAATCGAGTAAATCGCTTTTTTCTTAGAGTTTCGCTAGGCTGCGCGGCAGTGCCAACTGCCAACTGCATACTGAAATCTATAGCCTATTAGCCTCCCCTTTTGACTGTGCATTTCAGGATCATTCGGTGGGAACAACTTTAAGGGTGGATAAAATATAGTGTCCGTCCAGACTCCAGGCGTCCACCAATAAATTAAAAAATGTATTAGCATAAGTTACTAACAGTACTAACATAAGTAGGTAGATATTAAAGATCCTTGTAACTAGCAGACTATCAATTTATGGATATTACATACTTATTTGAAATAATTAAAATATTATTACAAATAATACTGTAAAATTTAATTATGTTGCCATTTTTTTATTCAATACATCGCAAATTGAATTATTAAGTATTTTTAAATTTACTTTTGCATAAGCAAACCATTCCTATGAACTGTTATTAGTTTGAATTATTAAAATATAATAGCGTAATTTAGCAATAATGGTAACAGTATTCGACGGAAATCGCCGCACTTCATGGTTATGAAATCTCCGCGCAAGTAATGGTCTACATTCCCCGCGGCGTATCGAGCACATTTATTCGATTTAGACAGAATTTATAAACAAGACTTAATTAATGGGTCATGGTGATATTCTTTCTTTGAATCATTGAAAATCATAACAATATGTAGGTAACAATATGTTAGTTAAAGTTTAGTTATCAGATCTAGCAAGCCTTCACAAAATTCTGCCCCATATAGAAATTACGGAAACACGTAGGCTTACAGTTGGACATATTCCGGTCCAAAGTTATATTCATGTTGCTATGTAGATGCGAGACGTGAACGATCACAAGAAACATTGCTTTCGCCATATACTGTGTACCTTTAGGTACTTATAATGTAGGTACTAGCCCGAGAAAATCTATTCTATCGAAACTTGAACTAGATTGTGAACTAAATTGACCATACACTCAAATGGGATGCATTTTTAATGTTTTTTCTCCTGCGATTTGTCTTCATAACATTAACGGTTAAATAACATATTGTGTGTATGGTAGGTTATCCAGCGATAAGTCCAAATTAAAATTAATATCCTGCTGCAGGTTAATAATTTTTAGTTTGTTTAACTAAGCCAGTTCGCGCTAAGTTTATTTTACTAAATAATATTAATTATCAATTTAACATACCAGATTTGCACTTGTAGTTTTTTAATTAAGTTTATTTGCACACTGTACCTACTCCGTAATGACCGACAACTAACCGATTAGTGAATACAAAATATAATAGTTACAAATATTTAATATTAAAATGACCACTCCTCTGTTTACTGTTATCAGTCTCCACAAAGTATAGAATATATTGATAACAAGATTACACATTACCATTACAAAAAATACAGTAAAATTTAATTATTTTGCCATTTTTTATTGGTTACATCGCAAATTCTTAAGGATTTTCAAATTTTAAACACTATTCCAAAATAATATATTTATAATATGCACTAAAAAATAATTGCGTATTCTCGGGAATCGGTATCCTCCCGCCGCGGCCCCGCACTCGCCTCCTCACCTCGCGCGTGCGACTCAAGCACATCTCACCTATAGGTAACTATCTATGTAGTTACAAAACTACGTTGGCTGACACCAACACCGCCGCAGAGCACTGGCTGCACACAATTGAAGCAGCTCTGCGTTGTTCGCGGTCAAATGGATCAAGCTGATACTGTGGTGCGCCAGACCAAAGATGACAGCAATACTACATATGTGGCCGGACCTGCGCTTTGTAAAGCGAAAGAATGTTGGCCGGCTTGACGTATTTATGACACCCAGCTTCTTCGACTGGACCTGTGGGGCTAAGCGCGTCAGTCCCTACAAGAATTAGTACTGTAGTACCTACCTATTTATTGTTTATTTCCAATGACGTTCTATACACTTAGACAATTCACGTCATACAAAAACAAAGCCGAAATATGGCACATGCCACAAATGACACCTTAATAAGCTTCGACTGCGATATCTATACATTTCTGCGTTTACTCCAGTTTTTTAAAATATTATTGGTCAATAGGCAGCAATGTAAACATTTCTCCAGTTTAAGCTGCGTATTTTGAATTTAGAACCCGATTTGGACAGTGACATCATGGAGTAGCACTAAGCATTTTTTAAAACCCTGACGAAAAAGAGGGTTGCTATAAGTTTTACGTTTGTTAGTCTGCCCCTATAGTCTGATCAAAATCTATTCAGTCGGAAGTTTTTTACGTTTTTTTTATCAATAATCACTCATATTATCTGCAACTAATGTTGGTTTGACAACAATCTTATACTAAGTAAGGTACAGTTTTAGTTAAAGAAGTCAACCCTAATGTCGTCAAAAGAGGTAAGAGTCACGCGATAGAAAGAGAGGCAACTTCTAGGTGATTAAAAATGTTGGATGGTAGCGCTGTGCGATCTGAATTACACCTTATTTTATTATAACCGCAAGAGTCCCTATTTCGCTATCTGTAACAGCGTGATTGACCTCATACAGACTTCATTGTGCCCTGCTTCGTTATAAACATCTCTTTGATACAATTTGACCCAATGTCGTAATAACCATTACATCATCCAAACGAGTGTTGTAATGAAATTCTGTACAACATTATAGTATCCGTTTTCATAATAACCTTCGGATGATATTATGGTTACTAGGGCTGGCTTTTTTAATGTTAGTACTAAGCTAACTGTTTCAAAATCTTTTATAGAGGATTCATATTATGGGTGTAGATAGTCCTTTATGCAACTGTTGATAATTAGGTATTAAAACACTCATGAGTTCACTCACTACTATCATCATCATAAAAACCCACATTCATGTTTTAATACCCCTTATTGCACAACAGTTGCATAAATAACTATTAATAATAATAATAATAAAATTTATTGCCTTGAACTTAATTTAAGTATACAATATCAGCTTATTACAAACATACATTAAGACAAAAGGGAGTAGGCTCAACTTATGCTGCTTGAAATAATATTTTCATGCAGCGCTGGTTTTCAGCCATTCCCATTATTAGTATTACACACCCTAAATCTATTTCATAGAGATATCTTACCTAAGTTATAAATAAATAGTTTAATTTGTAGTTGTATGCGGACGGCACTCGCCAGAATTCTCCACTTTTATAGAATACCTACCTTCTTGCACCGTTGGAGATAAACTTCACATAAAAACCAGGGTTATTTCATCAGACCTCGGCAGTGACGGCACCATACATCGCTTGCACATGATATTAACCAGAAGTCTTATGCTCTTCAGCTAGTTCAACAATATCGCAGTGATTGGTGGCTGTAATATTTACCTTTATCAGGGCAGAGGCTTCATTTCTGTAATATCCTATTAAAATTATAAATATGAAAGTTTGTATGTCTGGATGTATGTTTGAACTTCTTTAACGCAAACACTACTGAATGGATTTTGATGAAACTTTGCAATAATATAGCTTACACACCAGAATAACATATAGGCTATAATTTATAAAAATATTGTGTGGATTATCTATAAATTTAAATAAAATTGGAGTGTCTGTTTGTAATATTGAAATAACCGTTTTTTACTAAATGTATATTATGAATATATATATACGGTACACACACCAAAATAACATTTTTTACAATTTTTGTCTGTCTGTTTGTCCCGGCTAATCCGGCGACTTTTATTGGCAGGTGCATATGTTTATTGCAGCTGATGTAGTAAGGAGTAACTTAGACTACGTTTATTTTAGAAAAATAAAGCAATGTGCAAGAAACGGTTTAACTCTAAAAATAATTTATATGGCAAAACAACGTTTGCCGGGTCAGCTAGTCATTCATATAACAGACACAACAATACAATAATTGATCATGGAGTCCGTATTGAAACATCTTTTTTTATGACAATAAGGGAATAAACGAGCAGGACGTGCAGCTGATGATAATTGATACACCCTGCCTATTACAATACAGTGCCGCTCAGGATTCTTGAAAAACCCAAAAATTCTGAGCGGCACGTCAATTGCGTTCGTCTCCTTGAGACATAAGATGTTAAGTCTCATTTGCTCAGCTGACCGAAACAAAATAATGCTTACATATTACTGCTTCAAGACAGAAAAAGGCACCATTGTAGTACCCATAATCTAGTCCATGTGACAAGCTACGTGTTACACTCGCGATTTGTATGACACTTTGTGTTAAAGTCAAAGTTTTTATTTGCATAAACATGTTAGATTGATGTTACATAAATATACATTATGTTAGTGTGCGTGCATTGCTCAAATTTTTTCGACGTTTTCACAGCACATAGTCTATCTAGACATATTTAAGTGATCTAAGTTATAACCATTAACTTAGTATACTTTACGCTAGTATATTAGGATTATCGTTATAACACTATCTACTTCTTAAACACTTTAATGACAATCTTTTTACTTTAGCTTTCATGGCGCCGGCGGCCATTTTAGTTTACCCTTCGGGTACGGTACCTTGAAAATAAACGATGATTAATTTGTTTCTAAATTTTATTTAATGTACAATAATTGTGTAAATACAAGAAAATACTACACCCATGTTAGCATTTACAACTAAAATTATTTTATGTGCATTGTAAGCATACTTAAAATATAAAGGATATACGCAAATTCACCAAATGTACAAATGAATATAATCTAAACAAAATAAAAATCTTTCTTTTAAACAAACAGAATATCACACAAAGTATAATATAATAATATATTTTATCTTACTTTATCTAACAATATGAGAATATGTAATATATAACACATTAACTAAAAATCCTAATTTGATACATAATATACCTACTTATATAATATAATAAAACAGCAGACCCTCTTTAGGACTCTCTTTTTCTCATTTGAAGAGAGACAAATGAGCGAAAAATTCAAGTTATACAGTTTACGACTTGTGAAGAGTTTCGACTAAGTTTTGAGAGTAAATATTGGCGAGAGGTTTAGATTAAGTTTAAGAGTTAGGGAGAGGTTTAAAAAATATTATAAGTTACTCAATGGAGTGAACATATTTTTTTTATGATAAAGTTTATTTTTTGTTTTTATTATTCTAGGATTCTACATGTGGTAAGGGCCTAAAAGACAATGCAAGACCATTTCAACGCGACAGTATCGAATATTCACAGTATTTAAGTTATTCCTTCCTGAAGGGAAAAAAAGAAAATGTCTGAAGTTTTTACAAGCTTTGTGCTTTCATTAAATTATTTATGTCCAAATATTTGTATATCATATAATAGGTATGACTCTATTAAATAGATACAAAATACATATTTCAAATCAATCGGAAAACATAATATTATTATGACGTTATATTTCTCAAATTATGTTGTATGATTTAAAAATAAGATTAAATAAATTATACAAAAAAAATATTTTTACAATAATTTTTTTTTCTTTAGTCTTCCGAGGGTACATATTCTGTGAAGATTTCATCCTGAATATCACTACGAACATGATCACAAAATCTTAACAGATATTTTTCTACTCAAAAGAGTTACAATGAAAATAATCGGAACTATTTTAACTGCAACTTCATTAAAGTAATGAAAACAGTTGGAAGATACAAACCCCCTTGATTCATAATGGTCCGCTAACTCTAAACAGTCGCTTAGTAGTGTTTTTTCTCATTCTGACTTAGGTCAATAGAAGAAGACAGAGTTCGCAGACTATTATGAATAAGGGGGTATATGTATACTATAATGTCTGAACAACGTCTCTAGCAGATAATATATGAACTACCTTTTGTATTATATAAATATTTTAACATAGTCTTAGTTATTATTAATTTATCGATACCCATGTTTTAAATCCCCTATTAAAGATTCTAAAACTGTTAGCTTATTGCCAACATTAAAGCACCCAATCCTAATAACCGTTATATCATCCAAAAGAGTGTTGTAATGTTGTACTGAATTTCAACAGTCGTTATTGGCCTTTTTAATGTTAGCAGTAAGCTAACTGTTTCAGAATCTTTTATAGACGATTCATTATTGTGGGTGAAGATAAAGTCTTGTAAGCAACTGTTGACAATCAGGTAGTAAACCCACATTCGTGTTTTAATAACCCTCATTACACAACAGTTACATAAATAACTATTACACCGCCACCCATGAAAACTCATAGTGGTGATTGTTTTTTTTACAGTGGCAAACAGCAGTGGTACCTGTCACCTAATTTTCAATTATTAAATCTCAGTAAATAACATGTACTTTGAATAAAGTAACAGTGTCATTCATTCTGAAAAGCCACTACAAGGGGATAAAGGAAATTTTTAACAGAACTTTACTATCCAAAATATCAATTAGTATTTTAGTTTACAATATTATCATCTACTAGCAAACAAACAGTTATTACATTAAAGTATTTAGAGAGAACAAATTAACAACGAGAACGATTGATTTTTTTATGAAAATAAGGGATACTTTGAAACGCCCTGCCCATTTCAATGCTGTGCCGCTCAGGATTCTTGAAAAGTCCAAAAATTCTGAGTGGCACTACAATTGCGCTGGCCACCTTGAGATGTTAGATGTTAAGTCTCATTTGCCCAGTAATTTTACTAGCTACTGCGCCCTTCAGACGGAAACACAGTAATGCTTACTCATTACTGCTTCACCGCAGAAATAGGCGTCGTAAAAATGATGTAATTATGTAGCACAAATATACTTAGGTCTTTAGTTCATGGACTTCTTAATATTTTAACTTGCTTTTGCACTAGTATTCCTATTCCCTTAAAGCCTCGCCTAGTATCGGAATACTGGGTCTCGAAATCTCGAGTGATTGCCAATTCCGTGGCCATCTGGAGGGCAAAGCCAAATTGGCTTCGAAGAAGCTGGGCGTCATCAATAGAGCACGGCAATACTTCAAGCCGGCCCACATTCTAGCGCTCTACAAAGCGCAGGTCCGGCCACACATGGAGTATTGCTGTCATCTCTGGTCTGGCGCACGCCAGTATCAGCTCGATCCATTTGACCACGTGCAACGCAGAGCAGCTCGAATTGTCTGGGACCCAGTGCTCTGCGAACGGCTGGATCACTTGCCGTTGCGTAGAGACGTCGCTTCATTGTGTGTCTTTTACCGCATTTATCACGGGGAGTGTTCCGAAGAGCTGTTTAACCGGATTCCTGCCGCCGAATTCCATCTTCGCACGACACGCCACAAGTTAAGATATCATCCCCACCATCTGGATGTGTGGCGGTCCTCCACAGTGCGGTTTTCAAGGAGCTTTCTTCCGCGTACTACAACGCTGTGGAATGAGCTTCCTTGTGCGGTGTTTCCGGGACGATACGACATGGGTACCTTCAAAAAAAGCGCGTACACCTTCCTTAAAGGCCGGCAACGCTCTTGTGATTCCTCTGGTGTTGCAAGAGAATGTGGGCGGCGGTGATCACTTAACACCAGGTGACCCGTACGCTTGTTTGTCCTCCTATTCCATAAAAAAAAATTAATATTAAACAGTCGAAGTGTAACAATCCACACAATATTATGTGGTAAGTCAGAAGGTGTTCCGACTAGTAAGCATACATATCAGCTGTATTCGCTACACCAAACTCTTATCAAATAGATTACAATTTAAATCTCAAACTATCTACGAAGAACGAGACATCAAGAGTCTCACCGTACAAAATCATTCTAGTACTAATAATTATTCGATTTAATGGAGCAGAGTTAACAGCAGTTCAATGGTGTTTGATATGACATTCATTATTGTGTAGGCCAGTAGTGCAGGCACAAGTCAGCTGGTGATAGTAAGCGTTATACGGAGACACTTGTAAGGCAAACTACACCTCACACATGACTTGTTTAGGAATGAAACTCGGAGCAGCATTAGCGGGCACTTCCAGATTTACTATGTGAAATGAGCCACTGCAGTGTTATATCAATATTGTCCTTTTCCTTACATGAGATTGAATAGCAACATATTTCACGGTCTTGGATCGCTGAAAGATTCCTGAAATTTAAAAACGATTTGAATAATTAATAACAAAAACAAGGGTACAAGCACTTACTAATAGGTAACAGATAAATGTGTTCGACAGCAAGTGACAATACAAAGAAATTAAGAGAACAACCTATCACGTTGACGTCTGGCATTCCACAACCACTCGTTTTGCAAGAAAATTCTTGCCTCGCACAGCCACTTTGTGGAATCAATTACCAGCTGCGGTTTTCCCGAACCAATACGAGTTAGGGACCTTCAAGAAAAGAGCATACTCCCACCTTAAAGGCCGGCAACGCATCTCTTTACACCTATTATTGCGGATGTCATGAGCGGTTGCCTTACCTCTCCCCATCCGGTGAGCCTCTTTCCCGTTTGCCCCCTCTTATATAAAAAAAACCAAAGTTACTGTTAAGTTCGTTAAACTTTTACTGTCAAGATATCGGTGAATACTGACAGCAAAACATGAATAGCGCTTTGGCGTGATCATGTTAGCAGCTTTTAATAGGATATCCATAATAATTAGTTAACCTTGTAAACCTTCGAATACGTGATACCTTCATATAAGGGATGTGGGATAAGAGGATCCATTCCAGTATGTATATAGGGTGTCCCAAAGTGATGGGACATGAAGGGAAAGTACCTTAAATATCGAAGATAGGCTATTTTATTGAAAGAAGACTTTATGTTATTATTAAAAGTAAGTACTTCTGCATTCAAAGATTTTGTAAAAATTACTTGCCTCGTCTGGGAATCGAACCGACTGAAATGTAAAAAAAAACCCTACTTTTATAATGCCAATCGAAAGAATGGCCAAAAACTAATAACTCTTCTAAAGTAACATAGTATTTTAAAAGAAAGGAACAACGTAAAATGAATGTTTTTCTACTTGGATTGGTACGAATGGACCGATTAGGTGGCCGGCCAGATCCCCGGACCTTACACCATTAGATTTCTTCTTTTGGGGATATGTGAAAGATATGCTATACAAAAAACGATAAGAGAACGTGGGCGAGTTACAAACAGAATTGTGCCATATCATATCGAACTTAAGAAGAGTTATTAGTTTTTGGCCATTCTGTCGATTGGCATTATAAACGTAGGGGTGTTTTTTTTTACATTTCAGTCGGTTCGATTCCCAGATGAGGCAAGTAATTTTTAGAAAATCTTTGAATACAGAAGTATTAACTTTTAAAAATAACATAAAGTGTTCTTTCAGTAAAATAGCCTATCTTCCATATTTAAGGTACTTTCCCTTCATGTCCCATAACTTTGGGACACCCTGTATATGTCGCTATTGAGTAGGGTTAAAATTTGAGTTAACTAGTTAAGCAAAATAACGAAGCTATTTTCCCCAACCAAACCAAACCTGGCCACAAGTACAAAGCCGGGGGAGTAAATAAGGTACAAATAACCAAGTACATTTGCTAGGTGTGCAGTTAGGAACTATAGTTCAATAGAATTGAGAACAATGAACACAGGTTGTATGTCATGCAAACACAAGTTATATTTCCAACCAATTATAAAATACTAACATTCGTTCAATAAGGCCATGTTCGTCTAGCGCCTGGGGCAGATCTCTCTTGTTGCCCAACACCAGCACGGGTATCCCTGTCAACTGCTGCTTCTCCAACAAACTATGAAGCTCATTGCGGGATGCTTCTATCTTGTCCGGATCCGCTGCATCCACCATGTATCTGAATGTATCATTTTATTATTTGAATAAACCGGCATTTAACATTACAGATCCTACTTTGTTTCTGTTAGGCATGGCGGGTTATTACAAAATTGAGATTAGAAGAGTAGTCGCTTTAGCTATGTATTTACTAAAAGTAATTAGATGTAAGATACACAGTCCTAGGCTCCTGGAGTCAGTACTGCTGTGTGTCCCTGACGAGTACCTAGGACGGCGGCGGCAACCACCGCTGCTGGTGGTGCCTCGTGCACGCACCAACCCCCTACAGCGGGCGCTCAAAGTGATATCCGATCACTTAGCAGGTCTTCTTAGCAGGTGTTCAATGAGTGAACTCACTAGATCTGCTTATCGTATAGTTTGTGTTCAATTAGAATAATATTATCTAGTTACTTAACTTTCTTTTACGAAATATGTTTTTAATTGATAAAATTATGTAATTTTATTTGTTCCTTACTCTGTCGCATTAGGTTAAACCTATTATGATTGATGGAGTGTGGTTAATAAATAAATAAATAAAAAAAGATTACCATTTTATTTATAATAAAGGAGAGAAAGACTTGTGTTAAATAATAAGATCTGTCTACTATAAAGCAGTGTCCGCTCGGAAATAAGACATGGAGTCTAAATATCAAAGTAATCGCTAGTTACCACTTAAAAATGCCAGGACAATGCTTCTTGTCACTTAGGCCTAAAAAGAACTACCACCAGGCCGACATACGTTTTGCCACATCACGACCAGCCGCTAGCACGTCTTAAGCCTAGTTCTAAACAATGTTAGACTTACTTTAAGCCGACTTAAATATCTTCAAATAAAACGAATTTTAGCACTTTAGAATTGTTAAATTTTTCCAAATTTCTAATCAAGACACACAATAAAAAAAAAACAGAAGTCTGCTTTTTCTTTCCAGATAAATCTTACTCAATACTTTCATATTTAGGCCTCGTTTTTATGAAAAAAAAAAGGGACAAAACGAGCAAAATGTAAACCTGGCGGTAAGTGATCCACCCCACCCATTACAATGTATTGTCACTCAGGATTCTTGAAAAAACACAAATTTTAAGCGGCATCACAATCGCAATCGTATCTTTGACACTTTATAAATAAAGTCTAAGTAGCGCTTTTGCTCCTTGACGGCAAAAAAAGGACCCGTCGCGTTGTAGCATCCTATTCTATGCAAAAAAAAAAGCCTACACTGGTAAATCTCAAATCAAATCAAAATATTTTATTGCAAGTCACATTTTACAGTACGGTGGGTACATTAATGGGTAGACAGTATGTGACGCCCTGCAAGGGCACAGCAATGTTATACATAAAATAAATAAGTCTTATACATTTTATACATTCTTATGATATTAAAAATACATTCTTATACTATATTGTAACTAATTCTCACACTTAGTGTAATTAAAAAATTCGGGTAAATCGTATAAGCATTTTGAAACTAAAAAAAATTTAAGATGTCTTTTAAATAGAGAAGGCTTCTCTTTATTTTTAATATCATTTGGGATGTGATTATAAATTTTTATTGCCATATGGTAAGGGCTCGATGACACTAATGACATACTTGTTTGGGGAATTTTTAATTTGTTTAAATTTCTATCATTTCGCTTGTTATTTGGTAGTGATCTCTCTGATCTTAAGGCTCTATCTAACCAAGGTAAGATCTACACTTCTGACACACTGATACGATAAAATAAAATGGTAGTGTGAGTAGAACTGAATAAATAGCTTCTATTACCAGTTCGGATGGTCCACTGATTTTTAAGATCAAAGTGACGAGTTATCTGTAAGATTCAAAATATTTATTGTTATTTTAAACAACTCTATTTTGGGCACTTACTTATAAGTAAGAGCGTACAAATAGAACTTTAATAATATAAATCTTATTATGTGGTATAATTTTCTTCCATATGATATTGCAAAAATGCCATTAAATATTAATTAAAATAGATCAGTACACAGCAAATGATAATCGTTAACAATAATTAATTATAATGAAATAACAATTAGCTTCGCCAGTTAATTCGACATGATTATAATGAAATTATTGTAGTTACTATAACCTAACATTCATTTTCATAATTAAAATCACAAGGAGGTCAAAAGCCTCCCCCAAAGATCGCCATGACGATTGGTCCTACGCTGCTCTCATCCAATGGCCAAGATGGCCTTTGCATTTTACGCCCCCCTCTAATAAAAAAAAATCTCCCTTAAGTTTGCACCTATCTAAATGCAAGTATGTTCTGTTAAGACAAAACATACTTAATTTAACTGTGCATTACGGTATTTTTCCTAATAAAGAGGTTTGATGCGGTTTTATTTAACAAAATAAGTTTGTAGAATATAAATTTCTTTTCTATTTAAAATAAACATTTTTAATCATAGATATACTTATAACAAATAACTATTTGCTTTAATATTCTTATTATTGGCTGTGTTTTACTGTCTTGCTTCAGCCCATGGAATAAATAAACCTGTTTATAATTATTCGAGCTTTCTTAATTTTAATATTAATAAATTTTAACCGTATACAAGTATATAATTTTAATAATCGAGTCACAAATAATAAAATTGTAGCAAAGGAAGATTTTTAATTGAATATTTTTTAAAACAACACTTGCTGAACACACTTTCATCAATAAATACCTAAGCCAAAATAGTATTAAGAATTTTTGTATGTTTGTCCATTTATCTGTATGTACATCAGGGCAAATGGCAAAAACTACAGCATAAATCTTCACAAGAGGTCGGGACAACATAATACAGGCTACTTATTATCACATTTGATATAGTATTTTTGCTACCTATAGCGTCCACGCGAACAACGTTGCGTGCAGCAACTAGTTACAAGTATAGCACACTAGATTCATAAAAATTACTATTACACTTCATGAGACAAGCTTGACATTGACAGGCATTTTATACTTTGGCACAAGATGCCAGCTAGATTATACCACAACGGCGCCTGTTTCTGCCGTGATGCAGTAATTTGTAAGCATTACGGAAATTTTAGGAAACATTAGGGAAATTACTGTGCAAATGAAACTTGACATCTTATGTCTCAATGCGCAGTTGTAACAGTATAATCTTGATGGGCACTGCAGTGGCAGGGTGTATCTATTGCCATTAGCTGAACGTCCTGCTCGTCTTGTCCCTTATTTTCATAAAATAAACAGATGGACAGTGGAGGCTTAAAAGGCACTTATTTTCTCAAAATTGATTCCTATAGAATTCTTTTTGATGTGATTTCTCATATACTAGATACTTAGTAGTAGGTGCGAAGCGGTAGTCCGCTTCAGAAACAAATGGTGCTCTGGGAGAGAAGAAACGGCGCAAGAAACTCTCCCAGCTTTCTTTTTTTAGCGCTCTTTTCAATAAAAATATACAATATTGTACAGTCATTTCTATGGCTATAAAACAGTCATAATCTAGCTTAGTAATCAAATCAAAATCACTTTATGTAGGTCACACTTATGAATGTCAAGTTTTCTTTTCTTTTTACATCTACCGCCACTTTGGAAAAGGTTGAGCTTTAATACGAAAAAGTGGCAAGAAACTCATACATTGCCACTCTTCTAAGTCAACATTTACAGCTTCATAGTTTTACAAATCATTTCAATGACAATATATGTAAAGTGATGCAACAAAAGTACTCAACGTCGAATACACAATGCCCCACACAAGTAAGTCAAAAAGGTGACACACAAGTGAGTACAGTAGATTCATCAATCCACACACACCGTAAATAAATAAAGGTATTTTGCGAGGGTCAGAGTTTAATAGGGTCCCTAGTGCACCCTTCACGTAATATAATACTTTAAAACAATTGGATGTATTTCCTGAAAAACATTCTAAGCCACAAACAACACATTTTAAGGAAGTTGTGTTTAAAGTTTAATAAATATTTCCATACATGTGGGTTGGGTTACTAACAGCCCTTCCCAATATATTATCTACAGATAGAGATAAATTACTACCTTCTACGGTCAGTAATTAGCTGTCAATAATCTGAAGCTGTTCCAATATACCCGATAAGTCATTCTTATCGTCTTATATTAGGATGTGTGAATTGCAATTTCTATACAAGCTTCTATTTCTGGTAAGCTATACGTCTTCCCATTGACAGACAGCGTGTATGGATAAGGTGAGATACCGTCAATAAGTTTATTGGGACAGAAAAACAACAATAGTTACGATTTTTATCTCAAGTAGGCCACAACTGGAGATAGACTACCAATATTCATATTGGGAACGGCCATAAGTCATGATGTCATTTAAAGAGTGACAGTAGGGCTGCCATTTTTTGTCAGTCCGTTGATATGAATCTGGTGACCAGTTTTTGTGTTCTTAACTCAATTTTGATATGCTTGTATGTAACTTTGATGTGATATGGTTTGGAATGTTTTTCTGGAATTACATCCAATTGTTGAGTTGATTTTCAATACTACTATTAAGTACTAATTAATAAATACATACACAATTGCATTCACTCCTCTGCAGTATCTTTCCCACATTGATCTGAATCTTGGTTGACCGCCAATATCCCATACCTGAAAATGAGACAATATCTCAGATTAGTTAGATATTTCTAACATGAATTAATTTTATTTACTCACAAAACATGGAGACATTCAAAATAAACTGAAAAACTAATAATGAATGTTTATTAGCTAGTCCATGATCTTATCATTAGAGTACAATTAACATTGTGTCCATATTAACTAATTTTCAATTAAGCATCATTTAGGAAGCTGATTACAACATTTTATGAATTTTATGTGTTTAGTAATAAAACTTTATTTTGTAAACATTAAACATATGCATTATCAGACATTTTTAGGGTGAAATTATTAAATCAAATTGGGCTATTGTTCTAAATTAAGTATGGGTGCTATTTTATGTGTTTTATCTTAAATTTAGTGTGCATGTCAATTATGGTATCATGGCATAACTTTTAACCCCATCATTCCGAAAACAGTATTTCAGTATAAGCATGCCGAAACAACTCTTGAGTTTTTTTACTAACTAACCCCAAGGACCCAAAAAATATTTAATGATCGTCAACTTTACTCAGGCCCTCAGGCTATTATGTAATAAGTTTAATTGTACAATATTACTTTGTACACATATTTATTCAATGAAAAAAAATGCCCGCTGAGTTTGTTGCGCCCATTCTTCTCAGGTCTGAGGCCTTCATTACGGAATGGGTGGTAGTTGGGTAGTTTTTTGACTTTCAATAAGTGATGTCACATCCTATTTTGAATTTTAATTTTAACTACCCAATTTGAAAAAGTATCCCTCAGACTTAACAAGAATAGGCATGAAAATATTAGTACGGGCTCTTTTTAGAAATAGAAATGTATTTATATAACATAACAAATTGCAACAACAGCTGGAAGCCATATCAGTTTGTAAAGAGGCTTTGATATCTGAAGAAGAACTGATAAGAAACTCGCAGCCCATCTTTGATATCATAAAACAACTTAGCCAAATTCAGATAATATTATACAATTTAAGGTAGCATGCGCAGAACCAGACAAGATCCATGCATCATTGTCCTCTATAAATTAAGATACAATAAAAGTTGTTCATTAAATAGCCTGGAGGTGGTTGCTCCAATCCTAGTGTTTTCATTTTCATTTAGAAAGTCATAGGTTATAGTGAACTATTATAAAATATTTTTTTTTTAATTCTTTTCAATATCAAAATAGCTTATTTACACACCACATTTGAGGCCAAACATAGTAATATTCATTAATATACCTTGATTGTTACATTTCCTTTAGTTATTTTGCGCATATTGAATCCAACAGTAGGAATCATATCTTCACTAAACTGTCCAGACTGAAACAGAAAATATTATTTAACAAACTTTTAATAAAGACACTCGCAATGTTTTCTAGTAGAAAGTAAAATAACGTAATACAAAAACTTTTACCGCTTAGTCTAGATTTTACCGTCCGTTTAGTTGTAATTTTACATTTGGGAAAATATTGATTTTTAGTTTCCATTATAAAACACAAAATTTAAACGATAGATAGTGTTTATTTAATGTGAAATGACGCTTTGTTATTAAATCAAGATAAAGTTAACAATGAATGTGTTTTGTTAATACATACGGCTATGACGTTCACAAAAGTTGTTTTGCCAGAGTATTGAAGACCGACTAAAGTAAGTTCCATTTCTTCCTTCCAAAACAAACTTTTAAACCAATCAAGAATGCGATTTATTAAAGCTAACATCTTTGTGACTTTAAAAGGTTTTTAGGCGACTTACGAAGTAAAACTACAATAAACGCCTATTCAGAAGAAAGAATTTAACATTAGAAAATAGAAAACCGACTGATGAATCTGTAAACTGAATTCTGAATACTTCAATGTCAAAAGTCTGGACCCAGACTGTCAGTGTCAAGTTTAAATGTGTCAAAGTAAAAATCATAGACAATTTCTTGTTATTCCATTTGTCCCTTCCGAAAAGCAACATTTGGCCTGTTAAATCGTACTGAGTTTTCTGTCATAGTAATGCATTTTATAGGCATAGCCTATTCAATCGTATATTTTCAATTAATATTTTTTCAATTTCCCGTCTGTCCCATTTTGCAGTTTTTGTGATTCTTAATATGTATTTATGTTTACTTTTTTTCCGTATTGCATTCTTTGTTATTTTGTCTCTTAGTAAGAGAGAGTATTAGAACTTAATACGTTTCTTTCCCTATTTATTTGCGTCACTTTTAGTGGCTTCGCTTGGTGTTTACTGAGTAGCCCAGTTTTGGCAGCCATATGTCAGCGAAGTAGCGGTACAACTGTTAAATGTTTTTGATTTTAAGCTGAAAGGAACCTCTTTGTTTTTGAGTACATATATGTTTAAGTGCGCCAAATATATTCCATCCTACTTGTATCCTCTTTTGTATATCGATCGTCTTGCCAACCCTTCAATATTATTGTTTGACCAAGGTATTTATTTACTTCTTTTAATTTATAATCATCTATCTTTAAATTCATGTGTTCATGAAAAACGTGGAACGTGGAACGTTTTTCATTACTTTGGTTTTTTCCATGTTCATTATGAGTCCTACTTTCTTGCTTTCTTCTTTTAGATCTTCTAATATTGTCTATACGTCTTCAGTTTTTATTTGAGAAAATAACTAGGTCATCAGCAAATCTTTGATTGGTAAGGTTTTGTTTTGTTTTATATAAATTCCAAAGTTTTTCCATTTACCTTTGAGTCAAAAAAATATTTACTGTAGTTCAATAGTTGAGGGGAAATTGGATCACCTGTTTGACACTTCACTTATATTCAAAGTGAAACGAAGCCAAGTTTTATATGATAAAGTAAACAATGTTCTATCTGACATTGTGTACTGGTTTAGCGCCAATAACTTATTGTTAAATAGTCATAAAACCAAATATATTAAATTCACCGCGCCAAATGTCAAAAATGTAGATCCGAGTATTTTATAAAACGGAGAGGCGGTAAAACCAGTGGAATCTGCTGTATTTCTGGGCATTACTCTAAATTCCAAATTATTGCAATTTGGAATTTATCATCATATTAGTTCAGTGGGGCCCTCATATTAGTTCTGCAGCATATGCGGTGAAGAAAATTTGACGGTTAACTGACATAGATACGGCGGCGCGATTAGTATACTTTAGTTATTTTCATAGTATTATGTCCTATCCTATGGTATATTGTTATGGGGCAGTGCGGCCGATATTAATACCATCTTTGTGATGCAGAAGAGGGCTATTCGCGCGATTTATAACCTATGTCCTAAAGAATCACTAAGAGAAAGAATTAAATAAATTCACATTTTGACTGTTGCTTCTCAATATATTTTTGATAATGTTCTGTATGTTCTTTTCTAGAAACTGTGACATTCATAATGTAAAAACCGGGAGCAAACATAAACTTGTTATGCCTACTACTCGGTTGGGTCGAGTTAGTAAGTCTTTTGTTGGGTGATGTATATGCTTCTACAATATGATCACAGAAAATGAATTGTTAAGAAAAGTTTGTGTGGGAAAGGTTACTATAGCATAAACGATTTTATTGATGACACTGTGAATGAAGCGAACACCCTCAGGCTCTTTAATTATAAATGTATATTTTACGATATCACATTGTAATCCATATTTTTATGTATAAAAAAAAGCCCGCTGAGTTTCGTGCGCCCATTCTTCTCAGGTCTGAGGCAGTCTTTTTTGAATGGGTGGTAGTTTTTGACGTTCAATAAGGCATAAAAAGGCATAAAAGGCATTTATTTTCTCAAAATTGATTCCTTTAGAATTCTTTTTGATGTCATTTCTTATACTACTAGATACTACTACCGCTTCGGAAACAAATGGCGCTCTGAGAGAGAAGAAGCGGCGCAAGAAACTCTCAGTGTTTTTAAGTGTATCTCTAAGTGATTTTGAGATCCGTGAGCCGGAGGACACGTGCCGGTTTTTGATTTAAACTCATTTAATTAAAATAAAACATCAAAGTGTAGTAATTTGTTTTAAAAGTTTTTAAATATAGTGTATAACATTAATAGAGATGTCCTTCTGATATTTGTTGTATATTATTACGAAGAAAAGTGACGATAACCAGCGGTGTTAAATTGAATAATTGTAATTATCATACCTACTTCGAATCTACATTGAACCCTATTTTGAATAAAAATATTTGATTTGAATTTGACACCTCTTTGAATCGAATATATCACCTTCAGTTTCCAGCTTAATCAGTGCCGTGCTGTTCTATTAAATATTTTTTATAATCCTTATGTATTTATTTGGCACTCCAACCGCCTTCAACGCATTCCATACTGCACCACGCTCATCAGAGTCAAAGGCCTTATGATCCTGATATTTTTAGTGTATCTATGATAATATTCGTTTCTGTTTGTCTCTTTTCTTTCCTAATAAGTTTTTTGACCATTTTGTTTGTTTCTATTTTTATACTTTTTAGTGTATATTATATCTATTGCTTTGGAATAGTGTTTTTGAAGTCGGTTGTTTTTTTTGTTAAATTTTATTTAAAAAGCCTACTGAATAATGATTAGCAATATTGTATTTCGTGTAATGTGAACGGATTACAAGAACGTGAATGTTTACATACTAGTGCTATTTACACGTTATCACGAAAGTATCGTTACCTAGTGATAATTGATACTTATTTACATCGCAAATATGTAAAAGCTATTATTTTTCAGCTTTCCCGTACACGAGACAATGAAAGAAAATTGGCGCTAGTTGGTAGCAAGAGAGAGATGTAAAGAAATTTACAAACTAAATAAGCATATTTATATTTCACCAGTAAAGGATACTTATAAGTTTTTTTTGGATTTAACTACATTTAAAATTTGACTAAAGCTGTCATACAAACAAATGGTGATGTCCGCTTACATACATATACCAAAAAGATACCCTGGAAAAGATATCTAAGTCTAAAAGACAAATTTAATTTAATTCAAGGAACTCAACATTTAAATAACCAGTTAAACTAATTATTTTATGTAAATAATAATATTATATTTGAGTATCAGTAGGTATCTCTCATTAAATATAATCATAAATTAAAGGTTACCTTAACTTATTAAATAAATAAACATAAAAACTGTCCCCTTTCTACTATGAGTATTATTTTTGATTAAAAACATAAAAAACCTCCGACTGAACAGATTAAGATCGGACATTGGGACAGACTGACGAACTTAAAACTCATAACAACCCACTTTTTCGTCTGGATTTAAAAAAAATACCTAACTGCTACTCCACTCATACCACTGTCCAAATCGGATTCTAATTTCAAAATGCGCTCCTGAAACTGAAATAGTGTTTACATTGCTGCCTATTAACCAATAATATTTTAAAGAACTGGAGTAAATGACAGTGTAATGGAGTAAATGTACAGAAATGTATAGACATAGCAGTCGAATGTTATAATGGTGTCATTTGTGGCATGTGCGATATTTCGGCTTTTGTATGAGGTGCATTGTCTATATGTATAGAACGTCATTGTTTTCATCTTACAACTAATATTATAAAGAGGAAACTGCTCTGGACTGATTTCAAAAATTCTTTTACGATTAAAAAGCTATACCTTCACTGAGTTACGTAGGCTATACTACATTTTCAAAAAAAAATGTAGGGATCCTTACTGAAAATGCAATAATATAACACAACGTGTGAAAAAATTTGTCATAAAAAAACTGTCATCGCGTGCGCTGCGGAAACTATGGATGATAGAATAAAAAAATGTTCTACAGTGTTATAGAACTTATCACAATCTACAAAAATGTACGGAATATCATATATCCAACTACTGCAGTTATGCCACTTTTCCTGCTTTTTAGGGTTCAACAATAATCAGACCATATTATTCATACCTCTTATCCCATCTAATCCTTATCCCACTTAATGAAATTTTATTAAAAACCGTTTCAATACCTGTAAAATACTTTTTAAATTATTAAAATCGGACTTTACATAGTTTTATTTTGAATTAAATGAAATTCAAAAGATATAACGAATTTGATAATGTCAATCGAAAGAAAATAATGGATATCCTACTTACTGTAGTGCGTTTAGTCGTTCATCAAGAAAATGGTCAGAGGGTCAATTTTACATCTGGATCAGCTCAACAAGTATCCCAAAACCCACATAAAACTACTTTGGTGGCGTTTTTTGATGTGTACATTAAAGATGAATTCGCCAAAACCCTGCTTTACTAGGATGTCCCGCAATACTATACTTGGGCTAACAATAAATTCACAAGAAGTACCTACCGACTACCGAGTGCTACATCACGTACGCGGTCCGACCTCCTTCGAATATCTAAAGACAAGGAGACGTTTCAGGCAGCTTTGCCGTGATTTAGGCTTACTTGAAAATGATGACCATTGGGACTAAGCCTTAAATTAAGCTTTGCTTTCAGAGTGTCCAAAAAATCTAAGAGAGCTGTTTGATAATATTCTTGAAGATATTAGAAAATCCAAGATTTTGCTTTACCTTTCAATAATCAAGAATTTTTCAATCTCTGCAGGGTATTTTTAATTTAATTAAAATTAAAATTTAAAAAATGTAATGTTGGACATTTTACGCAAAAATTGTTACGAATTTAAAAATCTATTGGATATAAGTAGATATATTCGTTGTAAAGTAAAATCTGTCGGTAGGTATATTGATTAGATTATTAATGTGTGTATCTAATAATCTGAAAGTAAGTAATTAAAAACTAAGAAAACTAAGTGATATAAAACTTCTATGCTAACAAAAATACATCTATAGTCCGACTTAGACTTTCAACTACGAGATCGGTGTTTACGCGCAAACCGCGTGTTCAGAATCTAAATTCGTTCATAACGCTGTAATCAATATTATCCAAAAATGTTTACACTTTCACTTGATAGATGGCGTTGTATTTAATTGTATTCACTTTTCATCGCGCTATAACTATTTTCTACGAAAGAGTGTGTAAGGCTGTTTTTTGTGGAACAAAATATCTCTCCCTCCCACAAGCACACAGCCGGTCTGAGGTTCGAGTCTCTTTAGGAGACGCCCCGCGACTGTTGTGGCGTAGTCTTTGCGGCCTCCACGGCCCACGTCCTACTTCGCTGTGAAAGCCAGGGCTGCTAACAGCACAGAGGAGGTTTTACTCGGTATGGGGTGTCCGCTTACGCGGACACTCGAGTCCGACATAATACGCCCCGTTCCGGGGCGTAAATACGTAACAGTATTTCCTCCTCTCAAAAAAAAAAAAAAAGGAACAAAATACATGAAAGCTCGATTGCCCTCGTGTGCTGAGTCTGCTAGCGACTCGCACCGGCGCTCGGGCCCTTATAGTGTTTCAGCATACTGTGCTACTTTGTACTGAAACCTTGTTTTTTGCCACGGTTGATACTGATAGTACCGACAGAAGACCCCGTCGTGTTCTCCCCCGGACAGTTCCAAAGGATGATTCGGCGAACTAGGCTGCGCAAAGCCCCCCCGGCCCTGATCGAGTCACCAACGAAGCCCTGCGTCACCTACCTCCGCGAGCAATCGCGACGCTGACGCGGCTCTTCAACGGAATCCTCCGTACCGGGCACTTTCCATCATCGTGGAAGCTCGGCCGAGTCATCCTGATTCCCAAGCAAGGCAAGAACATCATGCTGCCTGGGAGTTAGCGTCCCATCACTCTTCTGTCCACCACCTCGAAAGTCTTCGAGAAGCTACTGTTGCTGCACATCACGCCGCATCTTCAGCCACGCGACGAACAGTTCGGTTTCCGTGCCGAACACTCCACCACTTTACAAGTGACGAGGGTACTGCACCATCTCGCTACCGCCTACAACAAGCGAGAGCAGTCTGTTGCAGTATTCCTCGATATGGAGAAGGCGTTCGATCGCGTCTGGCACGCCGGCCTCGTGTACAAGCTGTCCACGTCTACTATTCCCCGCCGAGTAGTTAAGACTGTGGCCACCTTTTTGGAAGACAGACGTTTTCAAGTGGCGGTTGAAGACGCTCTGTCCACGGAGCGCCCCATCCGAGCTGGTGTGCCCCAGGGAAGCTGCCTGTCGCCCGTCTGCTACAGCAGATACACGGACGACATTCCAGTCGCCGACGGCGCCATTTTAGCGTTGTATGCCGACGACGCGGCGTTCATTACCACCTCGCTGAATGCAGCGCTGAAGATGCAGCGAGCACTGGACGCGATTCCCACCTGGCTGAAGGACTGGAGACTCAAGGTCAATGTGGCGAAGACTCAGGCGATTTCCATCGGTCGGGCAGTTACCCCGAGGCCCGTAAGGACCTACACGGAAGACCCACCAGAGAACAAAATACAAATTTGTCTCGCTGTGAGGTACTGAAGTTTAATGAATTTATCACTGCATTGTTGTGTATCTAGTACCGGTATTGTACACCGTGGGTCATTGCTAGTTCTAACTTCTATATAACTGTGAATTAAGGCTACCATTACTATAAATAGCGACAGCTGTGCAGTAGTCTTTTTTAGTTGCTTCTTATCTTATTATTTTGCCATTTAAGACATCTATTCATAAAATGCCTCCTTGGAGTTCAGGAAACGATCTATTTCTATGTTACAGTTTTTTTTTATAGTCAAAATCAAATGAATGTTATTCAATTAGGCTTAAACTAAGCGCTTTTGAATCATCACTATAAATATTTGTTTAAAATTACTGAATCTACCACATGTTCGGAATAGGTAGAGCTCTAAAGAAACTCAACGGCCACTCTTTTCAATCAATAGAGTATTTTACAATGTGATATACAAAATAAATTAAGGTGCTGCATCCAATACATTTATGAATCATGTCCAGTTATTAAGCGTTTTAAAAATGAAATATTTCACAAAGAGTTATAAAAAAAACTCTTTGAATATAAATTATATATTGGGTGCATAAGCCTTTAGAGCTTGAAGTAATTGTTTGTGTAAGTTGCTTCGTGAACATGATGGTCGTTATTACTGTCACAATAAATAGTATTCGCAATCCAATAAATACAATGATTTATTAACTATAACAGGTCAACCTGGCACCACAATCAGCACCCATTCACAAGTTGACGCATGGATCAGCAAACAATACTTACACTTACAATACTTGTTTTGGTTTGTTCCTTGAAAGCATGGCGAATTGACCTTCTATGCATGTTTAAAGACCCAAGAAACTGCAAATACTACCTACTCAGAAAATTAGAAGCTAGAACAAGGAACTTGATTTAACTGATTGAGAACTTATCACCATCATTATTTCAGCTGGAAGACGTCCACTGCTGGAAAAACTGCAACTTCTAGCAAGTACCTATAGACTAGAGTGTGGAGTCCGTCAGTGGCGGGTGACCTCTCCGGATCTGTTTAATCTTTACGTCAATGGGCTGTTTGAGGAGCTGAGGAGCACCAATACCGGCTGCCATATAGGAAACGTTTGTGTGAATAACCTACGCTATGCGGATGACATGATGCTCCTCAGCCCCGCGATCAAGGGGTTGAGGAAGCTGCTTTCGGTCTGTGAGCATTATGGAAATGCGCACGGACTGAAATACAACGTTCCTAAAACTGAAATGATGGTGTTTAGGGCAAGAAAGCCTCCGGAGAGAGTACCCAGTGTGGTTTTTGTACGGCACGGTGGTTGGTGTAGTTATGCAGTTCATGTACCTAGGACATTTGTTGACAGAACGGTTCTATGATGATGATGACATTGAGCGCGAGCGGCGGGCCCTTGCAGTCAGAGGCAACATGCTCGCTCGAAGATTTGCAAAATGCAGCAAGGATGTAAAAACCACACAATTCAATGCATACTGTTTAGCCATGTACACCTGCCAGCTGTGGATAACGTTTTCGCAGAAAGCTATGAGCAGAATAAGATTCCAGTACAATGACCCGTTCCGGGCTCTTATGCGGCTCCCGCGGTGCTGCAGCGCTTCGAGCATGTTCGCAGACGCTTGGGTCCCCGACTTTTTCGCGATAATTCGGTCTCGCGTTGCCTCTTTCTGGTGGAGATTGCGACGTTCCGACAATAAAATACTCATGGCTGTCTCTGACGACATCAGAAATCCAGTGTTTAAGCGCTGGATTCCTGTTCACATGGACATGAACAACAAATGACTGCAAATATGTGCAATATATACATTTTTGTTACTTTTACTTTTAACTTGGCACCCCTTTACAGTTACTGTTTATTATGCCTGTAATAAATGCCTTTCATTTTATTTATTAATTATTTATTTAAAAACCTTGCGAACTTATAAGATTAGTTGATCATTTATTACATTTTTAATATTAAAAATTTTTAACTATTTTTTTTAAATAATTGAATCACATTTCAAGTGGAGGCATACATTAAATTTACACAATATTAATACTTGTTGTTTTAAATGCATCTGATTGCATTGAGGAATTCGCACGTATTGTCACGTGCAAATCTTTGATATAACTTTGTTGTAACATTTCGCTTTATAATTCTTACATTGAATATAAGAAGTGACGTCTAATTCATTTTGGTCTTTGATTCCCTAATTCAATACACACACTACTAACGACGTCCATACATACGAGTACTGCAGTGAGATCACGAGCACGACCAAAGCACGAGCGACTTAATACGTAATTACGTATTGGCTATTGCATATGAAATCTACTCGGATGAATTCGTAGGTCGCTACAGATATTGAAGGGAGAAAATGGTTGAGTAACGAAGAGGGCAACGTAACTCAGTCACGTGCCGGCAAGTGTGGTTATCGTGGCAAAGAACACCAGCGCAGATATGGTAAGCTATCAAAGTATTCGACCCCGCTTGGATCATGGAGAGACATGGCAGAGACCATAATATAGATCTTAACAATCTTGCTTTTTGATAAACTATATGCATGAAATATAGTAAATTAACTTTTTTTTAATAAAAAATAAATACTCGAAGTATTTTTATACTTTATTTTTTGCTTGTGTCTGAATAATATTGAATAATTATAATATAAATTATGTATTAGGATTCCGTATGGGATAAAGATAATAGAAACCATTATTTTCAGCAACGCGTGGTGATATCCAGTTGAGGTTAGAACCAAATATGTACGTACGGATAGTTTAAAGTATATTATAATGTCCATTTAGTATTTAATATTACAATCAAAATATTGGTCATCGTTCGCAGCAACATTTGATGTAGATAAGTTATAACATACATGTTTGAAATTAATAAAAAAAAGAAACAGCGTAATTCCTATTCTCTTCAAAGTCACTATCACAACACAATATTATGATATATATTAACCAATAATAAGAGTTATTATCAACCAACCAAAGTGTTTACAAACAATTTGCTAATTGAGGTTACGCAGCACGTGTTTTGTTGAAAATAAACATACCTAAGTATAAATATACAACTACAGACAATACAGTACGAAACAGCTGACGTGTAGGATATTGTACCAACTATACCCGCGCAGCCGCTGAGAAAAAATTGGCTGCCTTGAACCAATAAGCATTCGCGCTATTGATAACCGTCTACACTATAGAAGGGGTCGTAAACGAAAATTCTTACACTTTTTTCACCTAGCCAAAGAATATGTACAAGCCCGTACTTGATATTTAGACTGTGCCCGTACCATGCGATAAAGAACTTCGTTCCATTCAGGAACGTCTTCAATCATAAAGAGATAAAATTAATATCGTCTCATCCGTTTAGGATTTTAATAACAAACACACGAACAGCAGAATTTAAAATACTTGCATCACAACAAAATATTACTCTTTAACTAGGCAGTCACTTAAATAACTTTTTATAGTCTGTAGTGCTATTCTATGACAAATGTAGAGACGCGTGTTTTGCCACGTTGAAGTTTTCGAGTGTATTACATTGAACATTTTGTAATTGATTGCTTAATGACAGGAATACTAAAAATAAATTATACTTTTACATTTTTTTCTGAAGGTGGTCCTCGAATAAAATTACCTTAAAATCCCTTTTTTACGAAAATAAGGGACGAGACGAGCATGACGATTAGCTGATGGTAATTAATATGCCCTGCCCATAAGAATGCAGTGCCGCTCAGGATTTCGTAGATAGAAAATTCGTAGCGGCACTACAACTGCGCTCGTCACCTTGAGACATAATTTGTTAAGTCTCATTTGCACAGTAATTTCACTAGCTACGGCGCGCTTGATACCGAAACACACGAATGTCATGAACACACGCCACATTGGTCAAATTTAATTGTGAAAACTAGCCAAGCGTACTACTGTCTCTTGAAATTTTTAACTATTTATTAACGCCCATTTGGCAATGGCATAAACTTTAAAAATTCAGAAGAGAATAAATATGATTTTTTTTATGACAGTAAGGGACGAGACGAGCAGGACGTTCAGCTGATTACAATGCAGGGCCGTTCAGGATTCTTGAAAATCCCAAAAATTCTGAGCGGCACTACAATTGCGCTCGTCACCTTAAGACATAAGATGTTAAGTCTCATTTGCCCAGTAATTTCACTAGCTACAGCGCCCTTCAGTCAGAAACACAGTAATGCTTACAAATTACTACTTCACGCCAAAAATAGGCGCCGTTGTGGTACCCGTAATCTAGACGGCATCCTGTGCAAAGGGGCCTCCCACTGGTTAATATATCAATATTTCTATTATCTCTTTTAATACTTCAATCCTATCAATAATCCAATCCTATTCTGGCTTGGTAACATTTTGAGGGGACGCTAGCAGCGTCATTCCATACAAACGTATTCCCCTTTTTTCTCCCTGGATAGTGCTTGTAGAGAGGAGATGTTTTGGCAAAACATCTAGATATGCTATAGCCATGTCTGTACGTTTTGTTTTTTTCAATCAACTAACGACATAAGAAAATATGACTCTTCATACATCGTAGAAAATGCCATTTTTATACCGCCCTGTTCAGACGAATACGTAACAATTTTGAAAGGTTTTTAAGAAAAAAGGAAAACGTACGGACATAGACTCATTCTTAAATTTTTTTGGTAAGTTCTATATTCTAGAGGAAAACAAGGGAATACGAAACCTCTATTTAGTCAAAATTTTGTAGGTTAAATCAGTCTGAGCTGTATTTGTCCCTATCGCACTCTTCGGAGGAAGGCTGGAGGTGAGGGACGTTGGTTGGCCACTCCGGAGTTTAACTTATGAGATATGCACATAATATGTAGTGCATCGCCCAGATACTATGGGTTTGCTTGTCGATTTGGTAGAATTTATTTACGGATAATTTTCGTGAATGTTTGATGTATTGTATGTAGCGTGTGAGTGATGATTACATTAATTTAAATAGAATAAATCAATATAACTTACCTGCGGATAGACAAGCATGTATAAATTATACACGCAACCACAAGTATAAGAGCTGGGCGAAACTGAACTTGGATTGATCAATCACAGCTGCTTCCATCAACGACATGGAGTAGAGATTTTGAGTAGGTAGACTGTGATTGTTCAACTCATGAACCGATAATGTATATATATTTATTTTGATATATAGGTACTGTAAACATACTAAAATAAAATACATATATATAAAAGTGGGTGCTTTTTATTACATTTAAAAAATAATATAGTTATTGTTCAAATAATTAAGTACTTAATTGATTAAATCGTTATTTTTACTTTTCCCCGTAGAATAAAATTCTTGGAATACGACTGTCAATCAATTCGGGTAGCAGGCATTTGTAAAAATTTTTTCTAGATTTGCTTCCACGTTTCGCATAGATTCGTCATCTTTTTCAATTGTTTCATAATGTTATTTCCTTAGGGCTCCATAAAATAATATAATAGAATTTTGACTGTGTCCCTAAACATGATGAATGAAATTATTATACATTAGGCCTTTGTCCAACGGTGGACGTCTTCCGGCTGATGATGATGATGATGATGAAACATGAAAAAGAATAATTGTGATTTCTTTTCAATTTTAACATGTTTTTGTGAAGTGTACAAAAAACAGTAATTTCGTTTTCTATTCCATCTTTCGTATTAATTTCTTCAATTTTATATTGCATTTTACTTCCACAATGGAATCATCATTTATTAGGCAATCAGGAGTAATACCGAAAATAAAGACATTTATGGTTATCCTCGAATAACCCGCTTTTGACATTTTCCAGTCCAGTTTACTACGAACATACAGTAGTACCGTACATAGTACAGATTTGGGAGTACCTATAACAATGACATTAATAATTCCGCAATAATTATTATATCGGAATACTGGGTCTCGAAATCTCGAGCGATTGCCAATTTCGTGGTCATCTGGAAGGCAAAGCCAAATAGGCTTCAAAGAAACTGGGCGTCATTAATAGAGCACGGCAATACTTCAAGCCGGCCCACATACTAGCGCTCTACAAAGCGCAGGTCCGGCCACACATGGAGTATTGCTGTCATCTCTGGTCTGGCGCACCCCAGTATCAGCTCGATCCATTTGACCGCGTGCAACGCAGAGCAGCTCGAATTGTTGGGGACCCAGTGCTCTGTAAACGGCTGGATCACTTGGCGTTGCGTAGAGACGTCGCTTCATTGTGTGTCTTCTACCGCATTTATCACGGGGAGTGTTCCGAAGAGCTGTTTAACCTGATTCCTGCCGCCAAATTCCACCTTCGCACGACACGCCACAAGTTAGGATATCATCCTCACCATCTGGATGTGTGGCGGTCCTCCACAGTGCGGTTTTCTAGGAGCTTTCTTCCACGTACTACAAAGCTGTGGAATGAGCTTCCTTGTGCGGTGTTTCAGGGACGATACGACATGGGTACCTTCAAAAAAAGCGCGTACACCTTCCTTAAAGGCCGGCAACGCTCCTGTGATTCCTCTGGTGTTGCAAGAGATTGTGGGCGGCGGTGATCACTTAACAACAGGTGACCCGTACGCTCGTTTGTCCTCCTATTCCATAAAAAAAAAATGAGGTTTTTTTTGTAGCTTACAGACATTTCAAAAATTTTACGCAGTAGTACGCTTGCGCCTCTCTAAAGCCTACAATTCATCATCAGTCTGATCAATTGTAGCTCTTCAGCTTTTAACTATAAATTTAACTTATACAGAGGAGACATATCACTTATCAGGCTCAAATTCTAGCCGACCTAATTACATTCTTATCATCACCAGCATTAGTAACTTTTTACTTTGCAGTCCAACAATGCAGCACCGGCTGCGCTACATACACTTTTGAATGAACGTTTTGCCCAAGAACCATCTGCAACTACTGCTATCACAGGACAGCAATATTTATCCAGTTCTCTGTTTAAAATGGCAAGCCTTTTTCTTCAACACCTTCTGCGAGTGCCACTATCTCAGTGGCATATTTAGCGTACTACAAATTTCATTTAACAGCTGTGAATATCTATTTCCTTAACAGTAACCTACCCCGGATTCGTTCCACAAACGTTTTAATTATACTTTGTTACAAATTTATGTTTTCATTATATACTATTTCAATATTTATATATATTTTACATTCGTGTTCCTGTCCGGAACAGATTGGATGAGGGCATCGCAGGGCCGATCGTCATGGCGATCTTTGGGGGAAGTAATTTGTCCAGTAGAATGTGAATCTGAATGATAATGATGATGATAGTAGAGAAACACTGATCATTTTAGAATTTTTTAATGTGATATCGTACCTGAACACATTTTTTTGCTCATACATTGCAAACGCTGGCTGAACCGAACGAGATAGATCAAAATGTGCTAGAGTATTGTACAACATTGTTGTTCGACGAAAAAGTGCGCGATGGTAGGTATCTCTTAGGGATAACCCACAAAAACCATTTTTTATCCTTTACTATTTACGTGAAATAATGGAAATTGAGCGGAAGCGGTCGATTCAATAAGGGAATCGGTCTTAGTGCACAAACGCGCGGTATTATCATTTTTCTGAGAAGGATAGTCAGTCACCCATAAAAACATAATCAAAAACAGTAGATAAGGCGGGTGGGGCACGCGGTCCTATATCTAATTTATTTCCCAAATAAATGTATGGAAATAACTGTGCACCCAATATAATGTCGATGTTACCCGGAATATTCCAAGTCAAATCGGCGAGCTTATCAAAATATCTTAAATCATTATCTAATTTTATAAAGCGGGAAGGTAACTCATCCGTTATACAATCTACAACTAAAGCGTATATCTTATACTTATATTCAGTAGATAAGCGAGACTCAATCTCAACATAAACATAGCCATGAATAGGTCGAGACGACATACCAACACCCTTAACAAACGAATTACATAACGGTACAATCGATAAGTTTAATTTGCGGCAACATTCAACAGTAATCAAATTATTCTGTGAACCATTATCAATAAGACATCTGACTACAACTTGCCCCATTCTCCCTCTGACGTACCGACAAGTTACCAGCAGAGGGCACGGCGGTGGTGGCGGTAGTATTGTTGGAGGTGGCCACGTTCGCGAGCGAGGGCCCGGGCGGCGGCGGTGGTGACGCGAGCTTCACCGGCATATCTCGCGATGGCATCGCAACAGTTCGTGTGTCGCGTCTGCTAAGATCATTCTTATCTTTATTAAAATGCAAAAGTGTATGGTGTCGCTTTTGACATAATTCGCAAACAGACGACGACCTACAGTTCGTTATGGTATGCGTAACACTAAAACAATTAACACATCCATGTTAAGTTTTGTGTGCTTACTATCTGAACAAAAAACACACACAAGCGGTGTATTTGAATAAGCGGGAGAAGTAGGTATATTAGTACAGTCGTTGCTCGCGACGAATGACTTATAGGTTCGTGCGCGCGATTCACGCGTGGTCGCAGCGGTAGGTTTGTTCCCAGCCGGGGCTAAGCCTGTGTTGATATTAGAATTACGTATTTTGTCTGAACGTTCTAAAATCTTAACTTGATCTTGAATAAAGTTTATCAAGTCTTTTGAAGAAGGAATTTCAACATCGCGGACGGATAACTCGAATGAATGTGCGGTTTGAGAATCTATTTTTCTTAAAGCACAGTGCAATAGAATAAAATCTGTTAAATCGTTTATATCTAATTGCTTTAAAGCGGCTAGTGATGACGAATATTTTTCTATAAAAGCATTTAAACTATATGCGGAATGAGAACAACCCTTTAATTCTAAGATATTATTTAAGTAATGTGTGCCTAACGATCGTTTATCTTGATACTTTTTAACTAGTGAATTCCAAATAAATTTATAGGAATCACCTGTAGGTATTATACCTGCGGTTATTTTTAAAGCGGAATCAGTTAACTTACCCATTAAATATTGGATACGGTGAGAGTCTGTTAGTTCTTTACTCTCGTGAATATTTGTATTAAATGACTCACAAAAGACAGGCCATTTTTCTGTCTTTCCATCGAAACTAGGCAGCTCAATGGATGGAATTTTGATATGGAAGGAAGTATTGTTGTTCAAGCGCGGCTGTGTGTGTGGCAAAGACAAGTGATCCGATAATATTTTGTTCCTAACTCTTTTTATTTTAATATATAAATCATCAAATGATTCTATGATCCGCACATTACAATCTGTATATTTTTCACATGATATCGCTTTACTTAAAACTCGAAATTGCCGTCTAAGAAACTTCGACCATTGGCAGTTTTCTTAGATGAAGAAGGCATTTTGAGAGTTGGCGGAAGACTATCCAAGTCAAGTCTTCCCTTTGATGCCAAGCATCCCGCTCTTCTTCCAAAGAATAATCACGTGGTTAATTTGATTACTCGACATTACCACGTAATGAATTGTCATACAGGACCAGGACTTCTTGTATCAATTCTTAGACAGCGTTATTGGATATTGGATGCCAGAACTGTCGTAAGATCTGTTACTCGAAAATGTAATTGTTGTTTTAAATTAAACCCGCATCATCCGATGCCATGAAGGCAGACCTTCCTGCGTATTGTGTCTCAGAGGCTAAAGCATTTGTGCATACTGGAGTAGACTAGGTCCTATTTGTATCACTCTTTCTCGATGAAGAGGACATCTGTCTATTTGTATGTTTAGTCACAAAGGCAGTCCACATTGAGTTAGTTTTTGATTTAACCACTGATCCGTTCTTAGCCGCTTTCAAGCGTTTTATTTCCCGTCGGAGGCCTGTGTCTTGTCTTTATTCCGATAACGGAACTAATTTTGTTGGCGCTAAGGCACAATTGGATGAGTTATATACATTTTTATTGACTTCAATACTTAAGACTTCCCTTTCTCAAGAATTTATCTTGCATAAAATTAATTGGAAAATGATACCGCCTAGATCACCACATTTTGGTTCTATGTGGGAATCAAATATTAAGAGTTTGAAGACACATTTATATCGAGTTATTGGGTTGCAGTTTCTCACTTATGAAGAGCTCCAAACAGTTCTAACCCAAGTTGAATTAATGTCATAGCAGTATGTCATCAATAACAAAAAAGTTTACATACCTATGCACTTTGAGTGAATACAGACTTAGAAATTAATTATTATAAATGGTAAATTTGTAATATTATGCATGTTGGTTAGACTTTTTTGATGTGCGTATACTAGTCAAAACAAAATAGGGGTCACCAGGTTTTTAAAGTATTCTCATGAATTCTTGAAGCTTAAAGGTTGATTCGATTGAATAAATTAATTGATTTTTATTGTAGACAGCATAAAATAATGATGGAAACAATTAAAAAAAAGAACTTTTCTCAACTTTTTCTTAAAATTTGCATTTTTGCAAAAATAATTAGTGAGGAAAACAAAACATATTATGTGGGTTGATTTGTGACTTTCCTCAATGTCTAGTAAGCCCTCCTCGTTTTCTAATGCACTCTTGAAGCCTAGAATGTACACTCTCCACCAGGTGTAACACTGTTTCTTGAGGAATTTGTTCCCATCTTCATTTCAGAACGTTTAGTAGCACCACGATAAATAATCAGCTACTTGAGAATGCATAAAAAATAAATTATCGCTAACGAGGTTAAAAAAATCAAGTGGCCCTTATTTTATATGTATATATACTAGTCAAAACAAAATAAATATATATGTTTTCAGGAGGACTGCGGACAGCGGTCGCAGGAGTCAATATAATATTTGCCATAGTTGTGTGATGCTTTGGGAGATTTTAAAATTTCAGGTTAAGGTACCTATCCTATGCCCTGTTCTATACCCTGCACTACGTGTGTGAAAAATTTCATAATATTCGGTTGAGTGGTTAAGGCGTGAAAGCGTAACAAACAAAGTCACATTCGCATTATTATTATTATGTAAAGAAGTAAGGATAAGTATTTTATTGTTATGTTACAGAGGTAGGTACGTGTTCATGTTCAAATCAAAATCAAAACATCAGCAAATAAATGAATAAAACATGTTAAAATTTAATAGTTTATTGACTTTCAAAAGGTATTAAAAAGTAACATACGTTTACGTGCGTCTTACGTCTTATAGATTTGCACCCTTATTCATAATGGTCCGCTAACTTTAAACAGCCGCTTAGAAGTGTTTTTTCTCATTCTGACTTAGGTCAATGGAAGAAGACAGAGTGAGAATTAGCAATGCTTTAAGTTAGCAGATTATTATGAATACGGGGGCAAATCTATAAGACGTAAGACGCACGTAAACGTATGTTACTTAAGATCAACCATCTTAACGAGGCAGATTATATTACATTCCATTTCTCCTCGTCACTTGCATTCTACAACTATTCGTTTAGCAAGAAACTTTTAGCCTCGCACAGGAATCTTCTATCGTCTTGTCTGCAAAGTACATGTAGAGCTTGAATTAGTAGAACATCTTCCCTATTGGCGTTGAGTTACGCAGGTTTAGCGCGAGACGCGTGAAGCGATGTCAAAATCGCATCAATAAAATGCTATAACTGTATGTGCTACCTATTGGTTGGTTTTAAGTCGGTGCCAAGCCATAAACAAAATAAAACTTAATATTATAAACAGCTTACTTACTGTGATTATTAAGGTTGTCTATCCGCTTGGGTTGTTTGTTTTGTTCTAGACGAAGCTATCCTGCTCAGTCACGCGTGGCGACTGTAGGTACCTATTTACTATTACATTTGGCTTGACAGTTGACACCGTTCTTCAAAGCTATCAATATGAAGCACATACAAATAATAGTATTTTATTAATATTAAAGGTAAAGGTGTATTAAATTAAAATACTTACTTAATATTATATGATAGTTTTCCGTTTTTGAAGTCGGTTTTTTTAAACGTAGTTTTATTTTTATTTTTTACCTTTTAGTGTCAGTTAATAATATATAATCAACCTGAATGAAAACTCCTAAAAAAGGCGTAAACAAAAAACAATTATATCATCGAGGCAAAAATTTTCAAGAAAATTTTTGTTTGTTCAAAATGAAAATTACTCGGCCAAATTTAAAATTTTATGAGACCAAATGGACCAAAAAATTACGTAAATCGGATCATAAATCAGAGTAATCGGTGTACATACACATACATTTTTGAAGTCGGTTAAAAAGAACATTTTGCAACACATATAGGTAAGTAGGTATACCACTCGTAGCCTGTTACAGAGAAGAATATTTAGCAATACCTATTAGTTTAAACTCCCCCAGATGTGAAGAAAACTGTTTTAGCGAGATCGAACCTACGACCTTTTGCAAGTAATGCAGTTATAGGGTACAGTAAAGTATCTATCTATTCAACAACAACTTCGTCAAAACAGACTACAATATAATATACTGTGTTCTTAAATCTGCAAGATGCTAGTTAGCCCTTATCGCCGCAACGCACCACATAAATATTTAATTCCATCTCGTGTTTTGAAATTGCCCTAATTTCGTTGTAAAGGGAATGTAAACAACATTGTTTCTGACGTGGACGGTGGGAGCCTGCACATTTCTTAACTCGTGCCTTCTTTTGATGACTCGATTGCTTGATGTGGTCACATGACATGCCGCGCCGGCCGGCCCGGATCGGCCACAGAGTACAGACTACACAAAAACAACAGATATTCACTTTTCAGTATTCTACTTCTACAGAACGTCGGTGAACGTCTTTTAGTGTGCACGTATTGGTTGTCGACATTTTGCCGCGTAACGAGTTAAATATTTGATTGGATTGTGATCTCAAAGTGTATTTCAATAGTTACGACAGCAATGTGACAGTAAAAAAATTCCTTGTGAATAAATTGTGTTAACGTGATTTTAATAAACAGTGAAACTAAACATTAGTATGGAAACCCGACATTATTGGGAGGAAAATGGGCCGGCCGTAAAATACGACAAGTGAGTTTTTACATATTAATTTTAATTGTTTACATATTTGTTCATATTAAATAATTTGATAAAAAAAACCCAAATCAGGGTCATTGTTTAGAATTTAGTTAACTTGATTGAATGTGTAATTTCAGAATGTTATGAAAGCTTGAATGATTAATGAATCATGAATGAAAATTGATTACAATATGTGTTTCACTATTGTTTTGAATACTTGCGATATATACCTATATTAAAAGCAAATATTGGCCATATAAATCATCATCGCTGGAACAAGTACAATAAGAAATTATTATGTAAAAGATACTTAGGTCTTCTATTAATAGGTAGAGATGACACAACTCTTTTTATGTATGTATTACAGTAGGCAGCTGTCTTGTAATAAATTTATTATTTGCAATATATTTTTTATCCATAGCTATTATTTTAATTTACCTAACTAAGTAGTGTAGTTATTACGTTTCAGCTATTCCAATAAGGAAAATGCAATAGAAATGCATGGCAGGCAAGTGGAAGTGAATGAAATTTTTATGAATGAATTTACGTTTCATGTGGTAACTATGACTCATGATGGTATGGAAAAATACCAACGTTTCCACCAAATAATTTAAACAGACTCGGATTCGGATTCATTTATTTATTATTATGTTCATAATTAAATTGATAACGCATCTTAATTCGTATCAAATCGAAAATCCTTTCCATTAATTTGAAAACTTGTCACGAAGTGTATATTTAATAATATTATTAGTTATGAAGGTATTAAATAGTAGCCTTCTAGTATCTGTAACTTACATATAGGCATAATAAAAATAATTATTACTTAGATATAATACCTATATAGGTAGGGAGGTAATAAGTAAGCTATCTACTTTATTTTAAGAAAATTAGGTATTTTGAAAATTGAAGTAAGGTAAATGTTTTTAACTGTCTTATATTTTAATTTATTTGCATTGACGTACTTACAATTAAATGTTTATTTGGAAAATATAGTTATTAAGTATCATTTTTATCTTGCCTCTTTCTTGTGCTATTACATACTCTTTGCCTCCTTATAAAATTTGCAACCTTACCTTACATAGGTACCTACATACCTACTTATGTACTATAGTAAGTAGGTAGTAGTAAGTTTACATAAATTAAATAAGAAGACACGCAAAATAAAAGTAAAACATTTAATAGGCAGGTAGTTAGGTATGCTAAATACAAATAATGAGATATTATTTCGATATTCTTAGATATATGTACACGTTTTTAGTTCCTACGTTTGCTTAGGTTTAATTTACAATCATATTTAGGTACTTTAAATCAAATCAAATAAAATAAGAGTTGCATATTAATTCGCCAAAATATCCTACAAATTGTAATAGTGTCGTTGTAATTGTAAAGCGAAAATAGCAGATTCCGTAGACGGTGGAACACGTGATTCGAGCGCGCGGGGGTCGCGGGCGGGGCGCGGGGAGCGATCGCTGCACGAGTCGCTCGGCCTCCACACGCCGCGCGAAACGTGACTACGCACACAACCAAGATACTTATTAACACATTCTACACGCACACAGGAGCGCGTCACGTTTATATCGCCTGACTCGACACTCGAGCTACCGCAACGGAGCATCTACCGGATAGAATGCTCAATGCACTTGTATTTTTCCGACGACGCGGTATCGCACGCACTTCTCGCCCCGATTTATCTTGGTTTTATCTGATGTTTTTACAGACACACACCCTTAATTGATACGGAGTCTCAAGTAGGTACTTATAATAAATGATGATTATAGTGTTTCTGGTGGGAATATCGGAAGTTGTTGAACCAGGGAGCAGTAAAAAGAAGGCTTTACAACACATTTTCGAGAACATGATGTAAAAAAAGCTAAACATGTAAATACCGCAAATTACGAAATCCAGCGGGATCAAAAACGTACGACCCGTAAATAACATGCGGGATTGAATACAGTCATAACAAAGTTTAGTCAAAAAGTGACCCCGCGGTCAACTACCTATGCTAAACTTAACAACCATATTATATATTGCGATAAGATTGCTGTTCAGATTAAATAGGTAGTTTAAGGTCATGGCCATTTCATATTAAGAGTGAAAGAGTGAGCGAATCGCGCGTGGAAGGAAACGTGACGAGTGACGAGTGAAGCCCGCATTACCCGACACCCGTATCTATTTCACAATACGGCACGTTAGCAATACGACAACATAGTAATATTATAAGCAATAAGGCATGAGATAAACGAAATCAGTTTTTTGGAGAGCTCGGCATATTTGAAAACTTTCAGAATTCATAAAGCGAATGGAGGGTGTTATGAACTTGCGATTCATCGAATAAAGCGAGAAAAGACAAACTTTTGGGGTTTTTTTTTTGTAAAATAGAGACAATATATTAGTAATAAATAACATATAAATAATTATAAAGAAACAATACGCTTTGCCAATTTCCTTTCGTGCAAAACGGAATTTTGAAAGGAAAAATAGAGGAATTGATTTCTCGAATTGCGGGATATTTCTGGTAGAGATGCCTGGGGGGCTAGCCAATAACAGCAAATGTCCCCGAGGATACTGCACCCCTTTTCTGTTGTATATTGGGATATAATTAAGATTCGTGCCTTTTTTCAACAACTGGCTAAAAAGATAAAATATGATAAGTCCAAAATCCACATACAATGAACAACGGCTCACGAAAGGTTATCTTTCTATTTCCCTCGCCACGCCACACACATAAATTTTTTTCTGTCGCTCCATAGATTTTTGCGTCGATATCGTTATAATGAAATTTTATTACAACGTCTTTATTTGACATGTTTATGCATTAAACAACTATATAGGCCATATCATGATAAATGTTAGCACATGAATGGCCTACTACGCACACAACTTAATACGCGGTAAATTTCCATTGCCCTCAACTTGTCTGCATGAAGCCACCGCACCGCTTACCGTTACATATACGGAGGGCGTTTTATAAGTGAGAATGAGGTGCAAACTCTTGAACCAAAAAAGAAAATATCAGCTAGTAAAATTGCTTTAGCAAATCTTCGTGTCAAAGTATGTTTTATAACCGAGGGAACGAACCGAAAAGATTTCGACTGGTAGTGGTAGAAAATAAAAGTTAACGCGCACGATAAGATGCACGAAAACAAATGAGACTGAACATTTCCTGAGCTCTTTTTAAGTGTTACAGCAAGATCCTGATAAATCATAGTTCAATTTATAACCACGAATGAGACGTCGCTTATTATGATCCAGAAAAAATAATAGTCCTGGATGAGACCATTACCTCCAATCCAACCCTAAAGAAATGTAACACGAGTGGATTGGGCTGAAAGATTATGGGCTCAATTTTTGTGGACAACTATCAAAAATGGTTGTGGTTCCGCCGGTTCAGGGGTCCGTCGTTGATATGGTTGCAATTCGAGATGATCAATATATCGATAGGCTGACTTTCAGTTTCGACTATTTCCGTAATATCAGAATCTTCTTCTTGTTGATCGTGTTCTTTCTCTGGTCAGCCACGGTTTTAACCAGGTTTTTCCACTCCACTTGGTACATTGGTCCGACCACCATGTAGGTGAGTGGTCGCATGGTCGTTTCTCACTCTAGATTATAATAGTTCCAAATGCAATAGTTTATCTCAAAAGAATCCTTGTAAGGAGTTAGGACTCTATTTACTGTCTACTCTATTACTAGTCTGCTTCATCCAGGCAAAAAGCGTAACATTCTGCGACAAATATAAAACAGAAAACTATTCGGTGGTTCTGTAAAACACAATTATCTAATGTAAAATACATTAACCGATTGTAAGAAATCTGCACTCGTAATATAAATAAAAAATATTTAATTGTTTGTTTGTTCTGAATAAACTCAAAAACTACTGAAATGTTTTTAAAATTATTATAGCTCCGTTGACAGCAACCATGCTTTAAGGAATCAAAATATTAAGTACTGGGGGCCTACTCCTAAAATCGATATTCGATAAATCGTGGCATTAGTCGTGTCGAATCCTACTCTTAGTTACATCGTATTCAATGTCGAAACAATGATTGAACGAACGAAACATTATTCGATATTATCGGTCCTAACCCTACTCTTAGTTGAAAATGTCAGAGACGAATATTCG
>CATIXQ010000024.1:5821792-5861872 GCA_949711755.1 Leptidea juvernica
AAATATTGGAAATAAGAATAATTATAGGTCCCAAATCGATATAAAAACAATCCTATCTCTCAAGTTGGATTAAACTGCACATGAAGTAATTCCTATTTAAGTCCGTTCATTAGTTTAGGCGTCCATCGCGGACAAACAACGTGTCACGTAATTTATATATATTAAGAAGATTTGATGGTGAGAAAAACTGATCTCGGCCATGGTTTGAATCATAGCTATAAATATTTATTTTAAACTACTGAATCTACTATATTATGTTCGGAAAAAGAAGAGCTCGTGAGAAGAATATACAAGAAACTCAACGGCCTCTCTTTTCAATCAATAGAGTATTTTAGCAATGGCTGTAATAGCTTTAAGGGTAAATGTATACACTTCTACAATAAAGTCCCAGCCACTGTTCAGGCATTATCTATAAATAAATTTAAATGTTTTATAAAAAAATGGCTCTGTCGTAAATCCTATTACTCTACTGCTGAATACCTAAATGATCGGACAGCCTGGGACTAGATTGTGATTATTTTATAGCGACTGTACAATATTGTATATTTTTATTGAAAAGAGCGCAAAAAAAAGAATGCTGGGAGAGTTTCTTGCGGCGCTTCTTCTCTCTCAGAGCGCCATTTGTTTCCGAAGCGGTAGTAGTATCTAGTAGTATAAGAAATGACATCAAAAAGAATTCTAAAGGAATCAATTTTGAGAAAATAAATGCCTTTTATGCCTTTTATATACATAAATGTACGGACAGACGTGCTCATTACTAGCACGAAAGCATGCTTTTATTGAGCATGTGCTCATTAGTAGCACGTGTGTACTGTAATGAGCATACTTATTAGAGCGTGCTTAAAAATCAACCGACGTTTGATTTTCGAGCATGCTACCTGAGGCGCGGGTAGAAGGGGGCGTGCTCCGAAAGAGTCTGAACAGATTTGCTTATTAGCAATTAGCATGCTATTATCGATTTGATCTCGATCCGCGGCGGGCGATTGTTTTTGCGTCAAATTAAAATAAAAACGAAAATTGAACCCTCAATATGTCGCGTTGGGGAGAAGAAAAATCTTTGCTGTTTGTGTCACATTATCGAAGTTACGAATGTCTGTGGAACACACATTCTCCTTTATATAAAAATAATATTGCACGAAATGCTTATTAATGAGTATGCTTATGCAAGCATGCTTATTGCTGGCAAATGTGAACAGTTGCATGAGCATGCTAACTTTAAGCATACTTAAAAGCACGCTTTTTTTGAGCACGTCTGTCCGTACTTTAACAAATTAGTTTGTATGGTGCTGCATCCAATATAATATGATTCATTTTCAAAGTTAAAAACATGATTCATCAACCTTTAGAGCTTCAATTCAATGCTTCTTCGAAGAATATGTAATTGATGATTGTCATGACGGTCGTGATTATTGTCATAATTAGTAATTGCATTCAACAAATAGAATGATTTATTAACAGGTCGACCTGGGACAGCATGGACCAGCCATCGCTTCCGTCACCAATGTCAGGAAATGTCGCACATCGCCTATTACCTTATGTTACGTCTCTTGATGACTAACTTGACTAACGAAATTAATACAAAACGGTATCTTCCTTGAATTAATAATATGTTGAATGTGAAATAAAGTGAATAAATAAATTTGTTATTGTTCGTAGTTTCGAGTCACATGTTCACGATCACGTGTCTGATGTAAATGGCCGCAAATAGGTCGCCTCCATGTGTTTATGTAGACATCTCACTTAGCTTATGTTTTGTAATGGGCATATATTACGATTTAAGAACTTTATTTCTCAGAAGAATATTACAATATTCATTTATAGAGAAAATATATTCTTATTACTATTTGTTTAATATTATGCGAGCCGTAAGAATATAACAATATCTATATTATATCGATTATTTTTCTTGTTTAAATATAAATATTTACAAAGTAAATACAGTAGAAAAAAACACACACTAGAAAACCCTTAAAAAGAAATTAATATACAAATTATAATATAAAGAACATTCATAAATAAGTTACCTATATAATATAACTAGCTGCCCCGACAGACGTTGTTCTGTATATAGTAAAAAAACAACTGTTTTATATTTCAAAATATCAAAAATTATTTCGTAAATATGCTCCCTGTTGTTAGAATGAAATTGTTTCACAGCGGAACTGTCAAACCGTGCGTCACTAAATTCTCTCATAGAAAATATGTCCATACAAAACAAATATTGAAAATAAAAATATTTATGGGTCCCAAATCGAAATAAAAACTACCCTATCTCTCAAGTTGGACCAAACTGCACTCCATGAAGTAATCACCATTAAAATCCGTTCATTAGTTTAGGAGTCCATTGAGGACAAACATTGTGACACGAGATTTATATATATTAAGATTTATAGATCCGTCTTATCATATACGGTCTAAAATAGATTTTATGTCCATTGTATTTATAATAATAATGTATAAATATATTATATTTAATTACTGAATTAATGATTTTTTTTATACAGAAATAAAATTATATACTAGAACAATGAACCTAAAACTAAAAACCTTAAAAAATATAATATAATTACAAAAATATATTATTAAAAGGAGTCGTTTTAGGCAAGGTTCCGAAGATACTGGCAGCGTTTCCCCCTTTGAATAGCAAGACTTATTCTTTGTCCGAGATTTGTTTGCCAGCTCTTCGGTCTCCTGTGTTGTCGACTAACCTTTTTGCTATTTCCTTAAAAAGCCTTAATAGCACTAGGACTTTTTATTTAAAAAAAAGATTGTCAAAAAAACTGCAAATAGTCTGCGTTTAATTAAAAGTGCCATTCCCCCCTCTTCGGGTGTATTGAGGTTCTCGACTTTGCCTTGTGCCAGAGAGATCCGCACAGGTCGTACCATGTTATGTTTGTGATTCCTCGTTTCGTAACTCCTTGCTTTTCAGAGTATTGTGGCATGTATGAAGATGTATTTTCAGACATAGAGGCTTAAAAGCCAGCAATGTATCTCTCCATCTCTTGTATTGCAGATGGGCGGAATTTGTTCATTTTCACAGGATGAGGAAGATTCCCATTTGCCCCTTCCAATATACAAACGGCGCGTACATACATAAATGAAAACTTTATCAAGGCAAAGTTAGAAATACGAAATACAACATTTTTTTTTTGTTATTTATTCATAAAGTAGAAACATTTATAGTATAAATAAATTTATATATAAACTAATGAGAAGCTTAGCTGTAACTGATCGCTCTCTCTTGATCGACTACGAGCGTTACATAACCGAGCGTAACAGTTTAGTCATGTGATTACAAATACATATTTTTATTTAAAATGGGATATGGTATAACTTATATAAAAAGTCATGAAGTCAAATTACATACCCTTTCAAATGATATTCTTTTCGATCAAGTCATGAGATTCTCCGGAGGTGTGAGGTCACAAACAAAATAAAGTTGAAATGTATTTAAACCTCCTACTTTTTGAAGTCGATCGAAAACAAGCTCTTACAGCCCAACTAGATGTCATAAAATGATCTCATGAATAATTCTGAGTAACGAGTCCTTGCGAAAAGATCCACTGAAGCGTCACGTGGCGAAAAATGATAAAGCGATGAAATATGAATACATATTTCAAGCAATATGGAATAAATTGGAGAGATGGTGATGCTGTGTTGGGCTATTATTGTTCGTTTATACTTTAGAGATTATTTTATTAAGGGATTAAAAAAAAATGGTTTTATCCGTATTTTAATAAGAAACAGCTACAATAACATTAGAATACAAAGGTAAATTTCGCAACTATATTATGCAAGACTGTAATAGCTCAGATGGGACATTGGGTGATCCGGAAAGCAGAAGACCCCGGTTCGAATCCAGATGTCCAATTTTTAATTTGTTCAAGTTTTGTACATTCTTAAAAATCCGAGCAAGGCTCGGTCATCCGGATATTATAAATTAAATGTGTTTGCTAAAATTTATGGACGATGCGGGACTTGAACGGGAGGTAGATGAGGATTCATAAATGAGAGCAGCAGTGGTAGATAGTACAGGTAACGGTGGAGCCAGGCGAGAATACGAAGAAGAATAGAGCTTGCATGATAGGGTTGATGACTGGAAGATCGTGATGGTATGGCGATATGGAGGTCCATATTACCTTCTGGGTGACAATAAAATAATTATTGCGATTTCTTTTTAACCGACTTCAAAAAAGGAGGAGGTCCTCAATTCGTCGGTAGGATGTTTTTATTTTATTATATTTTTTTATGTTTGTTACCTCTAAACTTTTGACTGGGTGAACCGTATTTGATAATTCTTTTTTTATTTGAACGCTGGTGCTTCCCGTGTGGTCCAATTGTAATTTGGTCCAGATCTGACAGTGGCATCCATGAGAGAACCATAACTCTTAAATTTGCTATAAATACGTTTAGCAAAGTGGATGATAAATTAACGAATAACTCAATATCGCGTCAACCGATTTCGTGATTCTTTTTTTATTGGAAACGATATACTTCAAAGATAGTTTGGTGAGAGTTTGGTTAGGTTCTGATTACGGAATCCATGACAAAGTAACGGAACTCTTCAATTCTTAGGAGCAAATTAACGAAACTCGGCCGAATGTTTTTTATGGTATCCGGATATTTAAGTCATCTACCATAACATAGTTATGGTCAAGTAAATGTCGTAGTCGAATATGATGATCAATGGGACTCCTTAACGACTTACAGTAAGGGTGCGATCTGTGGCAGAATTTCTTACTGTCTGTAATCAAATTGCGAAGCGCTTACGTTCATTGCTGCATTGAAAATTTTTGTATATCTACACATATTTAGCCAAATCGTTAGTTAGTGTACCTACTTCAAATTCACTAAAAATCGTAAAATAAAATAAAAAAAACAAAAAACCAACCGACTTCATAAACACTATTTCATAACAATAGATATAATATGCACTTAAAAGTATAAAAATAATTGCGTATATTTATACAATCTAATTAATTAATCTAATTCTAGTTACGATTATAATTTTTGGAGTCGGTGTCATCCAAGATAAATTTCTAACTACATACATAGTTATAGGTGAGATGTGCTTGAGTTGTGAGGACGAAAGCCGAGAGCGAGTCGCGCGTCACCGATTCCAAAAATGACAATAATCGTAACTAGAATTAGATTAATTAATTAGATTGTATAAAAATACGCATTCATTTTTATGCTTTTAAATGCATATTATATCTATTGTTATGGAATAGTGTATTTGAAGTCGGTTGTTTTTTTGTTAAGTATTTTTTTACGAAGGTGATAAACCTACTTGAAATATAAACCTACACAAAATCGACCATGCAAAATTTCATGAAATATTGCGCTCGGATAATTTCTGGATTAACAGATAGGACATTAATTTTCCAGTTTACAACTGTTATCAATTAACCAACCCAATGCAGACGAAGGGCTAAAGGTAAATGTTTTTTTCTTTGCAGTTACAACTCAGGAGAGCAGCTCAACTTCGCCGCGCCGCACTCTGATGAGGAGGGAGAGTACCAGGGCGGAGCGTACCTCAAGAAGGGGAAGGTCTCGAGGGCAAGTCAAACTGAATATGCCCAATTTATAATTTATAGATGTTATTAGAACAAGTGCTGGCTCTTAAAGCGGGGCTTTCACTGTACGATTACTCTCGGCACTACAGCTGCGCTCGTCACCTTGAGAAATAAGTTGTCAAGTCTCATTTGCCCAGATATTTCACTAGCTACGGCGCCCTTCAGTCTGAAACACAGTAATGCTTGCACATTACTGCTTCACGACAAAAATAGGCGCCGTTGTGGCACCCATAATCTAGCTGGCAAGCGGTGCAAACGATCCTCCCATTGGTAACTTCTCGATGTTATGTAATTCTGTGGTGAAAAAGGAGAGATAAAGACAATAAGTTTTAAATTTGGAATAACTTTACACGGCGTTTATTAATAACACAAGTAATGTGTGTAAATCAGAATCCGAGCTTACTCGTAATACTATTTGATTCGTACGAATACTCATACGAGTTCACACTTGCATAGTGAAAACCCTGCTTAAGATGTCGAAGTTTATGCGTCTGTTAAGCTAGCATAGTTACTAGGCCCTAAAGAGGTTTTGAACTTGGATTATTATCATGCTTACACTAATATTAATAAGAAAAAAATAGTTTTTTAAGTTTATATTGTCTTACTAGCTGACCAGACAGACGTTGTTCTGTACATAATAAATAAAATACCGTTTTTGATGAATTTGTCAATAATTTTTCATTGTAACATAATAATATGCTCCTTGTTGTTATAATGAAATTGTTTCACAGCAGAACTGTCAAACCGCGCGTCAAAAATACTCTCACAGAAAATATGTCCAAACAAAACAAATATTGGAAATAAAAATAATTATGGGTCCCAAATCGAAATAAAAACTATCCTATCTCTTAAGTTGGACTAAACTGCACTCCATGAAGTAATCCCCATTGAAATCCGTTCATTAGTTTAGGAGTCCATTGAGGACAAACATTGTGACACGAGATTTATATATATTAAGATTTAGCAGCAATATCAGAAGCCTTAGCTCAATTACAAGAAAATTTACCTCAAACATTTTGTGATTTATCTCATTTAACTATGCTAGTATTGAGACCGCCTATGTAGGTATCTGTATGTAGATATATCTGTGTATATGTATGAGTGATTATTATATTGTTGTTGATATCTTTTGTATTATCAATAAAAAAACATCTTAAAATACTTAAAATAAGGGAAGAAAGAAATCAACATCTTAAAATAGAAGAAGAAATCATTTGTAGTTAAAAAATACAAATTTATTGAAAACTAGCTGATCCGACAGACGTTGTTCTGTATATAATAAATAAAATAATGATTTTTATTAATTTTAATTTGTGACAAAACTTAATTTATCAATCTACATAAAAATAATGTGATAGATAATTAACAATTGTAGTAACTCTACCAACTATAGTAAGCTAAAATTAAGTTTACTTTTTACCTCCTGAGAAAGTTATAAAAATTATAATTAGTTATTCATTATAAACTATTCTTTCAATTTGATTTCTGAAAGACTTCAAAAGAAAAACAAAATTGTTGTGTTTTTTTTTTAATTCCGAGTATTTTCATATTTATTCACCTTTTAAACCTTCTCTGGACTTCGACAAATAATTCAAGACAAAAATTAGCCAAATCAGTCCAGCCGTTCCCGAGTTTTAGCGACACTAACGAACAGAAATTAATTTTTATATATATATATATATATATTTTATGGAATAGGAGGACAAACGAGCGTACGGATCACCTGGTGTTAAGTGATCGCCGCCGCCCAGATTATCTTGCAACACCAGAGGAATCACAAGAGAGTTTACTTTAAGGAAGGTGTACGCGCTTTTTTTGAAGGTATCCATGTCGTATCGTGCCGGAAACACCGCACAAGGAAGCTCATTCCACAGCTTAGTAGTACGAGGAAGAAAGCTCCTTGAAAACCGCACTGTGGAGGACCACCACATATCCAGATGGTGGGGATGATATACTAATTAGTGGCGGGGCGTGCGAAGGTGGAATTCGGCGGCAGGAATTAGGTTAAACAGCTCTTCGGAACACTCCCCGTAATAAATGCGGTAGAAGACACACAATGAAGCGACGTCTCTACGCAACGCCAAGTGATCCAGCCGTTCACAGAGCACTGGGTCCCCGACAATTCGAGCTGCTCTGCGTTGCAAATATAGACATGTATATTTATTACTAAACAGAGCTGAGTACACTACTTAGTTGTGTTTGTTTCTTCAGCCACCAACACGCCACTGGTTTTCATCTGGCTGTTGTGACACTTGGAGTAGACAGATGCTTCCCGTTATAATAAATCTGAATGAAAAAACATGGGTACTGTAACTATAATATTAATAATAAGTGTAATGTAATAGAGTATTCTGTTTACAGCAAGATCCGATGTCGCATCGTATCATAGAGAAACGACGTCGTGATCGTATGAACAACTGTCTGGCCGACCTGTCGCGGCTCATCCCGCCCGAGTACCTGAAGAAGGGACGCGGCAGAGTGGAGAAGACGGAGATCATTGAGATGGCCATCCGACACCTCAAGACCCTCCAGGATCGTGTTAATGGTTTGTAAGATACTGTTTTAGATGTACTGGAATAGACGATTTAAATAGTCCCATCACAAACACGAGACACACCACTATTTTATATTTAAACGTGCAATTCTCGTATATATATAATATATCTGAATCTCGGCTCCAACGATTTTCATAAAATTTTGTATACAAGGGATTTCGGGAGCGATAAATCGATCTAGCTAGATTTAAATTTTAAAAAATGTAGTTTTATCTGTGTTTAATGAGAAACAGCTACAATAACATTAGAATACAAAGGTAAATTTCGACACTATATATGAGACTATAATAGTTCAGATTGGGTGATCCGGAAAGCAGAAGACCCCAGGGTTTTTTTTTGTTCAAGTTTTGTACATTCTTAAAAGGATCGGTCGTAAGGATATTTATATTAAAATAAGCTAGGTCCATTTGCGACTACAATATTGAGATATATAAACCGTAGTTAAACAATGATTTTAATTACTTAAATAAAATTTCACAAATAAAGACTCGACGAAATATACTACTATTATTGTCTTAATTGAAAATATCTATATAGATGTATCTGTGTAAAAAGAAACGATTAAGTATAAACGAATTTAAAAAGTTTATTATAATTAGAATTTTTTTAAATGGATTGAAAACTGTATGTTTGTTTTTTAATTTATATTGTATTGCCCTTTTTAAAAATAGACAAGTAAAAAAACAGTTAAGAAAAAACATAGACACAGTATTTATTAATAGGTACTTACTTTGTAAAAGATTAACGTTACAATAATTTGTAAAAGATTAAATTGAATATTCCGCAGAAATAAAGATGTATTATACAATTTAATTAAACATTAGCGGAATCAAACTGACACCAATTAGCTGAACATATTGTTTATTATTATGTATGTTATGATATTTTGTCTCGACTGTCGGTCGTGTCGTCTACATAGTTTTCTTCAGACGCTTACATATTATATGATTAATAATCTTTCAATTGTAATATTACTTGAATATTATTCTAGTTGTTACAAATGTTTGAAGGCTTATAATTTATAATACGATACTACGGCAGCTACACTTTTGTAAAATTTTAATCGTCTTCAGCCAATTATAAAAGCGCAGCAGGTCTGTTGACACTATTCGCGTTACCGTTCCGTAAAGAAACCAAAACTGGGTCTACGATTTATAAATATTTTAATTGCCAATCTTATCATTACACGCTTTTTATTAGATTCACCTGTATGTATGTTTGTTTGTAACCGACTCATTTGGGCGCGATTTTGACCCACTTTAAACGGCCAAATTTATCGAGAACCGTTGACAATGCATTAATTTGATAAAGTTAATTCCATTTTTCAATTTGCAAAATAAGATTTTTGTCTAATTTATATATTTTTTTCATCTACCGTCGATAAGGCTGGAATAAATGGTCATTTTAGATTTCAAGCATTCTCTTCTCAACCAAAGCGTGTTTATGAGTTTTTTTTAATTATTCTTCTTATAATATAAAAATTGAAGGATCAATTATTGTGTTTTATTATGTGTATCGACATAATATAAGTACTAAAGAAAAATTGACGCCCGCCAAAAAGTTAAGGCAATTTGTCAATATCCAAGTAATATTTAAATTTTTTAATTAAATGTACCAATATTAAATTCTGTACTGTATCTGTTACTGAAAGTAAAAAAATAATATACTGTTTATGTTAACGTACTTTACCGAAATTAGTTAAGGCGATATAGTCCTAAAAAGTAACATTTTTGAAAATCTACTTAAAATACTTCTACAAATACTACGGTCCAATTTTTTGACATATTGTTTATCTTAATTATTGCAGTTTCGAAAATACGATTACGAAAAAAAATCTCGATAGATTTATTTTTTGAAAAATAGGCTTTTTTATATGAATTGTTTTATATTATCATAAAACTATGACGGCTATAAACATAAAACTTATTTTATTTGATAGTTTATTAGTAGTTTATTGCCCTAACAATATTTTAAAAGAGTAGGTAATAACTAAGTTTTCTTTTAGATTCTTCTTAACATAATAAAATATAAAATTAATTACATTTTCAGTAGTGTTTTAAATTGACTTAGATTTATCTTACCTGCGGTTCCAATCAGAATATTTGTGAAAGTATTTTTGACATCAAATGAATAATTTCGAACATTCCTCTGACGTGCAACATGTGACCAACCGTATCGTTTGAATCGTATGTGACCAAGTATAAACCAAAAGTGTAGCTGTAGAGACGGATAAGCAAACTGAAGGATTCTAATGTTTTCGAGCGTCAGCCGCCGGATTGCATCGGGGGTTGTTTTGTAGCAGCGGAGAGGCAGGCGGTGGAGGATCAGTACCGCGCCGGCTACCAGGAGGCGGTGGGGGAGGCCGTGCGCTTCCTGGTGGAGGTCCAGGGCTTCGGACCTGGCGACGGGCTCTGTGTGCAGCTGGCGTCCCACCTGCAGCGACACAGCCAGCACGTGAGCAACGGTATGTCATGTCAGGGCTCTGTTATACCTTATTACAGTACGCAGCAATTTGCTGACCTAAAGATTTATTTTAATACTAGTGGACACGAAACACGTTGTCCTGTACACACGTCTTAAATTTGTAAAATCTGTCCAGCCGTTAGGAGAAGTTCACTCACATACACATGAGCAAGAGAATTATATTGTATGGACGGAATTGAGAATCTAAAATCTAAACCAATCTCAAATTCACTGGAACACACAAAAAAATCATCAAAATACAGCCGCCAACTCAACCAGCAAAAGCCGCTTAACAGGAACTAGTATTTATAAACCTTAGATGAAATAAATCCAACTTATTGACCCTGAATTCGTTTCTTCGTCTGTCCGTGCTATTTCTCAGGAACACGTGAAGGTTTATTTGTATCGATATAAATTAAACACGTGGTGTGTATATTTATAGGTACTACGTACACATCACGTGTTTTATAATAAGGAACAAAGATATCAGTCTACACCATAGGTTCTCAACGTGGACGATAACGCCCCCTTGTGGGCGTTTGAGACTTTCGGGGTGGCAGTAGAAGACCCAGACAAAATTAGGGGGCATTGAGTTGGGGCGTGGGTAGATTAAAAAATATAGTCTAAAAAGGCAAAAAAATACACGAAAATACTCAAGAAAAAAAACATATTCTCAAATTGGGCGGTGAGCAAAATACGGTTGAGAAACTATGGTCTGCACCAAACGTAAGGCGCATTTTATCAATTAAAATCATGAAGTTAAGAACTATTTTTGAAATGAAAATGAAAGTACGTTAAAGTTGAATAGTATATACTCTTCCAAATTGCTTGTTCTTTGGAAGGAGCCTTTTTTCAGATAGTTCCGCATTAAATCATTGATATACGCCTAGAGCCAGACAATCTTTCACCAACACTTTTAACCACCTTACAGACTTACACACTTTACTTTCATTGATACTCTCTACATACACAAATAAAATTTGAAAAACAAAATTTTATGAACGATGCGGGATTCGAACCCACGACCTCCGGCGTTCCGTGCCGGTGCTCTAACCAACTGAGCTAACCGTTCGAGTACCGCCTTGTTAAAAAATTCTGTTTGCTTTGTTCACGCACTTGTAAATCTAAACAATATGTTATATTTTTAAAGTGACTATCTACATAGGCAAACCACGTCAGAACTCAGTGTCGTGCAATTGCTTTTCTAGCAAGGTAGATCTAACTAGTCGTAGTTGAGCCTGAAGTTTGGTAACCGTAGGAATTTAGGAAGATTTATTAATGGGGTTTCAATAGAAGTTTAGTTATAAAATAATGGAATCAAATTGAACTAAATTAACTTTAAATAGTGTTAAATATATTATGAACCTACCTTATATTATGAACCTAAATAAATATAGTTATTTATTCAGGTTCATAACAAGGTAGGGCACTGCCTAATTGCCTATATGATATGCACACCTGTCAGAACTGAGGACGATTTTAATACTTCCGTTAGAAAGAGTAATCATAATAATTGACCCAATTATTAATAGAATTAAATGTGTCATATTGTCGCAAAATTTGCCAGGATTAGGTTTCAGAGACAGCGACAGTACAGACCTAACGTATATTTCCATGCAACAAACAGTATTATACAAGTCGGTTAGCTATCTGTTCGACTATACTTGTTATTAAGGACGGTGAACGCGCGTCACGTGTTCAGTCTCGTTTTAAACACGTGCATTCGCTTCGCATCATTAGATTATGAAAATAATTGAGTTAATCCTTTTACGTCACCCGCTGACGTCAATTGTTGGTGACAGCAGCTTTTAAAGAACCCGTCTAGGAAAATATTCTATTTAGATTTTAATCCGATTGGGCCGGTGCAAATTGTGAGATTTGAGGATGTCAGATAATGAACACTATATTACGTCGAGAATAATTTAATCATTAAATATAGTGTTTTTAGATTTTACAAACAGATCGGCTTGCAGTTAAGTAACTTCACAATGCAGCTTTCGTTTTAGTATTGTTTTAAATTATATTTATAATTGAGCGGGTTCTTAATAGATATACCAAATTGCATACAAACATATAGTACAAGTATAGAACTAAACTATGCCATTATAAGTTATAAGGTTATAAATTGTATACCAAATAATGAATAAAGATCTCATGTCGTCAATTTATTGTCTAACATAAACGAACTAGTACGTGCCGTTTCTATATATATTTATAATTATTTAATTTAAACAACGTTAGTTAGAGCTTAACGTCATATCATATCATTATTATTTTTTTATATTATGATCAATGCTCATCCATTATCGGGCTGTCAGATCGATTATAAATTATACGCCAGTATATTCTAAGTCTCGAAGTAAAGTTGTTCTAAATTTAAAACTTTTTGTCTTTATCTTACTTTTGTCACTACAGTACTACATTACAGGGATAAGTAATTCAAATCTTGTTGTAACTTTACATTGCGGTTACTAATAACACAGACGCTGTCTAAATTTCAGCCAACTACAGCGGTTTATGAGAACTTACTAACTCGATGATCTTTCGATGACCTTTCATCATCCTGAAGGATGATTAAACGCCTATTCATCTACTCTGCGACTGCGGCCCACTAATGCATAAGCGTAACACAATCTTTGGTGACTACTTCGTGCCACCAGATAGTGTTTGCAACACTCGCGTTGACGTCGAGCTTTAGTAAGAGTGGCGAACACAATAGTTCAATTTTGGACGCGGTGTTACTAGGAATCTTTAGGACTAGGAAATAGTCACTCTCTTCAAATAATAATAATAATAACTCGATGATAGACAAAAGAAAGGACAGCTCAATCTTACTAATAGGGTTACTTTGAATCCCATAGAACAGTCGCACGGGGGCGTGGTCGTATTACTATCAATACACATGCAGTAGCTTACAAGAGTATACTATGTAAGTACTTGATTCCAGCGAATGGTCTGCGTGAGAAGTCCCGTCTACACGCTGGCTCGTCATCAGAGACCACCAGCTCGTCCGGGAGCTCGCACGGCTACGCGGTCAAGGTCATCCAACATCCTAAACCGCCACCTGTATTCCCACGGGAACCCTTAGTACCGGAGAGGCCCTTGGAATCGTATCATATGGAGTGCGATCGAGGTATTTCTTCATTTTTTTTTAGTATAATTTGGAGATTAAAATACATTTAAATCCTAGGATCTATTGTGCCTCCTGATAGCTCACCTACCCTCAACTCCATATATCAAAAAATGAGATGTGGAAAACGTGTGCCCTTACTGTGCTGTCTTCAATTATATCCTCAAGACCTATTACTTCTAAGGGGCGTAGGATCCTCAGAGGGCTTAGGCAGGGCACGCCCTTTACTTTGAGTAAAAGTACTTTAAGGTACTCCAACCTGATTGTGGTAAAGGCCTCGCATTCCAGTAGGATGTGGTATGGGTCTTCAGCGGCTTCACAGCAGAATCTGCTGATCTGATCGAGGTATGGTATATAAATAGTTATTACCTATTATAATGTACTACAGATTTCTCTACCAATGTGACGCAATAGGAGCGACCGACCTGATTCCTCAATGATTCTTCTTGATTTTGAATCATTACATAAGTGTGGTATCAGCGCTCTTCGACATCCTAGTACCTCGTCTAGTATTGGAATACTGGTGCTGAAAATATCAAGCAATTCCCGATTCCGCGGTAATCTGGAACTTGGACGGCACAGGCAAATTAGCTTCGAAGAAACTGGTGGTCATAATAGCCAATAGATAATACTTCTCCTATGGAGCATCTCTGTAATCTCTTGCCTGGTGCACTCCAGTATCATCTCGGTACTATTTGGCCGCGTCCATTGCAGACCTACTAGAATTGTCCTAGTAGAAAGATACAGTGCTCTGTGAACATCTTGATTGCTGGGGTTTGCTAAGAGACGTCGCTTGTTAATAGGGAAGACAAAAATAGAATTTGTATTAGGATATTTTTTAATTACTGATTTTAAAATGGCAACTTTCAGTTGTTGCAGACCCAGTATGCGTAGAAGAAAACGGTGTCACTGCACAAGACGTGGCCGCCCTTCCTCTGGACGGACCACGGCTCAAGAGAGACCAGACCCTGCGGAAGGTGCGTAAGCTGGACCACGGGGAGGACTTCCTACATTCATACAAGTTCAAGAACTCCATAGAAAGGAGGTTTTCGAGATCGCAGGACAACGAGGTAACTTTGGAAAAAAATATACCAGTGCTAATAACTCGACACCATGATAAGCAAACATAAAGTGTTTTTTTTTTTGAATTGGATTTTGTGTGTACTGCATGAGACTGTTACGTTCGGCTATGGAACGCTCGTTCAGATAAAGTCGACTCGACCGAAGTTCAGCCCGATAAGTCAGATCAACCAGAAAATTATTAACCTCGCCTTTTTTTTTTTTTGAGAGGAGGAAATACGGTTACGTATTTACTAAAACCTCCTCTGTGCTGTTAGCAGCCCTGGCTTTCACAGCGAAGTAGGACGTGGGCCGTCGAGGCCGCAATAATGAAGTTTCTACTTCTGTCGTGTTAAACTAAACACCATTCATCTTCCTACGCCAAATATAAGTATCAATAAATAAGATCAAATAAGTATTTTTACTTGCTTCAAGCGATGAAAGAAACTTGATAAATCCTATAGATTAGGTGGCCCTTTTAGCAATGTTTTCAAAATATTTATATTTTATCGTATATATAACGTATCTCTAATTACGGATATATTGCTATCACTGTTTAATGACAAAATCTTATATAATTATGTCCAAAATTAGTTAGTCCAATGCTATCTGTCGATAGGTTATTAAACTAAGTAAGTTAAACTAAGGATAAACAGGTTATCGAAAACGGCCGTAAAGTCTATCTATCTAGTCTATCTGATATCGTGTTGTTTTAGCGCTAATAAACTATTGTTAAATAGCAAGAAAACTAAATATATAAAAATAACTGTACCAAATGTTAAACGGACAGGTGATAAAACCGGTGGAATCTGCTATATTTCTTGTCATTACTCTGGATTCCAAGTTACAACTTAATTTTGCAGTATATGCGTTAAAAAACTTTAAACAATTAACTGACATTGATATGGCGCGACAAGTATACTTTAGTTATTTCCATAGCACCTATTATGTCCTATGGTATATTGTTATGGGACAGTGCAGCCGATATTAATACCATCTTTGTGCTGCAGAAGAGCGCTATTCGCGGTATTTATAGCCTAGGTCCTAAAGAATCATTGAGAGCAAAAATTAAAAAAATTAACATCTTGACTGTTGCTTCTCAATATATTCTTTATAATGTTATGAATCTACATAGGCATATAAGTGAATTTGCTAGAAACTGTCATAACCATAATGTTAACACCATGAACAGACATAAACTTATTTTGAATAAAATATTATAATTTGAATCTCTCACAATATTGTGTATGTATGACCAAAAAGTGTGTATATAAATTCATTATGTATATATATCAAGGAAAGTCCTTATGAGCTGTTCAGGTTGGTACCATCAGTAGAATTCGACCATCGGACGTTACGTCAAAATGCATAATTCTACCCTCAATATTGACTATTGTTGGCAGAAAATTCTTGCCAGTACCATTGATGAATCAAATGCCGGCTGTAATTTTCTCGAACCGTTAAAACCTTTAAGCTTAGACAAAACTTTAATTTTTTTTTTATGATAATAAAGGACAATACGAGCAGGACGTTCAGCTGATGGTAATTGGTACGCCTTGCCGATTACAATGCAGTGCCGCTCAGGATTCTTGAAAAACCCAATAATTCTGAGCGGCATTACAACTGCGCTTTTCACCTTGAGACATAGGATGTCAAGTCTCATTTGCCCAGTAATGTCACTAGGCGGCACCATTCATACCGAAACACAGTAATGTTTACACAATACTGCTTCACGGCAGAAATAGGCGCCGTTGTGGTACCCATAATCTAGCCGGCATCCTGTGCAAAGGAGCTTCCCGTTGGTAAAAGTACTGGAAGTTAAGTTGGGAGTTTCTTACGAATTTCTTCTCTCCCAGCGCGATATTATTTTTCGGAGAATTAAAAAAGTATCAATTTTGAGAAAATAAATAAAATAGTTTTCTATACTCTGTTCTGTTTTTGTTAGCAGGCCGCGGCCTCCCAAGTTCGCGGACACATTCACTCCAAGTTGTACTCACACAAGCGGCGCCGCGCCGCCAAGCCTGCGACCACGCCTTCCACCTCCACCACCTCCACCTCCGGCTCCACCGAGGACACCTCCGCCAGGGACACCTCGCCGCAGGTACCCACGAAGCATATGATAAGTAGCAAGTTATTGAGGGGCCCTACAAGAACATCAAGTATCGAACAATTCAAATTCAAATTCAAATATTTTTATTCAAAATAGGATGTGACATCACTTATTGAAAGTCAAAAACTACCATCCACTCCAAAATGAATGCCTCAGACCTGAGAAGAATGGGCGCAACAAACTCAGCGGGCTTTCTTTTTCATCGAATAAATAGGTTTACAAAGTAATATTGTATAATTAAACTTATTTTTTAATAGCCTGAGGGCGGTCACTCCATTCCTGTCTCTCCAATCTGTGGTATCATTAAGAAAGTCATATAAATAATATATAATCGTACCTATGATATATTAATCTACTTAATAAAATCCACAGACTTAGAATATATTAGCGTATAGAGGACCTGACAGCCCGATATTGTGTAATCAATTTTATCAGCTAGTGGTTTAGTATTTAAAATACAAAAAAGTTAATGCTATGCGGGGTTCACTCTTTATAACTATTAATAACTAAATATTTCCAAAAAGCTGGCAACGCTCCTCTTATTCAAGAGAATGTGGCCGGCGGTGATCACTCTTCCAAAAAAAATGTATTTTACTGTTTAAAGGGCGCCGTAGCTCATGAAATTTCTGAGAATTATCAACTTGTCTCAAGGCGATGAGCGATTGCGATGCCACTAGGAATTTTGGGATTATTCGAGAACCCCGAGAGCGGCAAGGCGTACTTATCCTATCAGGTGACGTCTTGCTCAAGTGCCCATTTTCGTAATAAAAACAAATGAGATGATATGTTTTTTTGACACTTTGGGACTTCTCACAAAATTAACCCTATTTTAATGTTTTGATGGACTGTTTGTCATTCGTCCTTACTGTTCGTTAACATAACATCTGTGTGGCAGGACACGTCGAGCGAGTCTCCACATCAACACCAGTATGACAAACCGACGCCCACGCAGTTTGTGCCGGTTTTCGCTTTAAATTCACTCGGTATGTATGATAGTGCTTCTTTATAGTAATTTGCATGTGTGTTCCTTATCACTTAAGGATATACGGAACTGTTACGCACCGTTATTTTAAAATTACTAAATAAATAAGTTATAATTGCTGGACACATTTATGATGTAAAAAATAAACAACAATGGCAAAAATTATCCAAGACAATTATAGTAAATTATTGACAAATTTCCATTATACACTTAACCTGAGTACGTATATAGTATGGACTAACTCGCCAATAAGCACTTAGTATTCACAATTCTCAATGTTATTCATAAATCACTGGGCAAAAATGACCTCGCAAAATACTACCACAAATATACCTTGTTTTGTTATATGTTGTTACTGAGTGTTATTCAAATTCAAATATTTCTATACAAAATATAATATGACATCACTTATTAAAGGTCAACAACTACCACCCATTCCAAAAACAATGCCTCAGACCTGAGAAGAATGACCACAATAAACGCAGCGGGCTTTTTTTTGTCTAATAAAATAAAATATGTTTACAAAGTATATTAACCAAACTTATTATTTAATAGCCTGAGGGCGGTCGCTCCATTTCCAATCAGATTGTTAGTTCTCCATTATTTACATAGATAAGAAATAATGAAGGTATTATTATGTTACAGGTAAATACTACGTGCCATTGAGCGTCGATTACGCGTGCTTGACGCGTCACCTTGGTTCGTACGACGCCCTAGACGCTCGGGCCGTTCAGTTGAGTGCGCCCTTACACCCCGTCACCATACACGTCAACTTCCAGCCCTGTATGACCTACCACTTGAAGCGGGAACCCACCGACAGGGACTGGCGGAGCGTTCAGATGGCCGTCTAAAGCCTCGCCACACAAGCGGGCGTTTAAATGACGCTACAGCGATTTGTGACGGCAGCTAACATTTTCAATGTGAGAAGTAGAAGAAATGAAAAGATTCTATTTGAGCTTTTAGATATTGCCAGAAACTTTCAAGCAGTGTTTAACGTGTTTAAAACATTTGGAAGTGACAAAATATATTTAAGATGTGATTACTTATTACTTATACTATGTTTATTGCCTTATTTATAGAAAGCTAAGAGTTGAATACATTATGTAATAGTTTCGTTAAAACGCGCGTTTTGTTTTGTATAAAAAACGCTCAGCTTTTTAAAAATAAGGTCCTAAAGATATATTTTAGTTATTATGGTGGATGTGTACAAGACTGGAAACTATAAATACATTCAGTGTTGTTAGTTGGGGCTGTGATAACGAAAGTAGCTAGTCAAGGTCGGGGCTAACTTGTCATGCTTGGTTTTGTGATTTTATTTGTATTATTCCTGTGTGTCTTTCACGAGTTAGGCTGCTTGGCCACTGAAGTGGAATGGACAGATGCGAAGCGGATCTGTGCCAAATTTACCAATAGGTTTGCTAAAATCTCTGCTCAGCTGTAGTGGGCAGGGATTTGAAAGCTTGAACATGACAGCATAGGGGCACAGTCCACACCTTCCCAATGCATCAGTCACACGCTCCGGTACCTCGTGTATAAGGCGGCCTTATGCTGTCGCAGTCTCGCAGACTGCGCTGCGTTTGTGTGCCGATAATACACTATTAGCTAGATAATTAGAATGAAAATAAATTCTTTAAATCCATAGGAATTTTTACCTAAGAGTGAATCAACAATTTCACGGAAGAGAAACAGTTTTGATATTTTTAAAGAAATATCCCCTCACTTCTGGAGTAATTAAATTTGTAACTAAAATTTATATTCTGGCTTCAAAAAAAATATTATATCAAAAAACAAAAATTTAAGTTGGAGCCTGAGAGTTGCACAAGAGATACCAAGATTTACGAACCATACGTTACTCGAACGGTTGGCTCAGTTGGAAGAGCGCTCGGATGGAACCCGAGAGGTCGCGGGTTCGAGTCCCGCATCGTTCATATAAATTTTGGTTACAAATTAAATTCACGGAAGATGTAAAAAATAAATACATTAATTAATCTGATCACGTTTGAGTGAAATTATCGTGAAACAATACAGTTTTATACTAAGTAGTATTTATGCAGCAAAGCAGGCGGTGTCTGTGTTGGTTTAAAATTATTTTATTTTCATTTATAATTGCTCACATTTTCTCGATCGGATTCAAGACGTTATCAAAGGAGGTAATGCTCGTTTTGTTTCAACAATTATTATTCGTCAATTGTTTGCACTTCCTCTTTTCACTTTCTCTTTTATAAATCTTATCCAACTTTCTTCGAAGTAATTCCTTTTCCCTATGCCATGTTTGCAAATCACTCATTGACGAAGGTTTATCAGCTTACGTACAATGATATCACGTGTTGTTGACAAGTATGGGATTTGGCTGCTAGCGTTATTGTCATCGTTATATTTTGATTATTTTGGCAAGCCTTATTTATCTACTGCGTGAGCCATAATCCATCAAGTACTAACATTGTCTGATGCAGGAATTCCATCTTGCTCAGGTGATTTGATAATTTATACGTCTAGACAGACAGCTTCTCGCTGCTAGACGACCGATGAAAACACGCCAGGTTTATTATTTTAGTGTACGTGACAAGCTACGTCTTACATTGAACAAAATTTAGGTTAACTGTCAACCTCATTTTTTTTATTGTGTTATAACCAAATATATTACAAAAAAGGAAGCGAGCTTGCCAGGCTGCAATATCTCTCTCATCAATATCTTCCATTGTTTGATATCAATTTAATTTTATTTGCTATCTATTATAATTTTCCGAATGACACTCCAGATCCTTCCTTATAAAATAAAAACACAAACCACGTGCGAACGATACTGACAAATACAAATTACAAAAACAAACAAAGGTATGCTGTCATTGGCTGAATGCGCATACTGTGTAGTGCCAAAAAAAAGGTATTCTGTGAAAAAAGCTGTCCGTCACATTTAGTTCCATTTTTGACCGCACCCTAATCAATATGGCATAGCATTACTAATGTCAAAAGATGATGACAACTGACGATCAATTATTTTTGTTTTAATTTCAAAATTAACTCTAAGTGCAAAGATAATGTAAATACCACGTAATAAGAGGCGGGAATGCCTTAGTAAAAATTGAAATTTAGTTTAGTATGAAACGTGCAGTGAGATTTGACATGAGTTTGAAATAGTAGGTAATTACAGTTGGGCGACGAAGTATAATCCGGCTAAGTTTGAAACCGAACGTAGTGGATATCGGCCATCTCCGTTTTATACAAGATTATAGCCGTCATCAATGAATGATAGATTCATGACTGCACGTTTCATACAATCGAGTGAATCGCTTTTTATTAGAGAGTTTAACTAGGCTACTTAGTGTCGTTGGCACCATTTGCGAATTGTGATTACACAAATCTGGCGAATAATTCGATCGTGAACAATGTGTGTACTAATCGCAGCGCTTCAAATTGTTTATGTATATTAAATTTTAGCTGTTATGTATTTACCAGAGATTAGACATCCATAATACACAGAATGTTATAATTCAGTACTTTAGGTTTTTGTGGTCTTAAATCTAGGTAGCCTAACCGCGGCGTTACCATTTTTCTGTAAAGTCCTATGAGATGTGAAAACATCAATTGGCAAATAAAATAGCGTGCTCGCATTATCTTTATTTCCCCTTGAATCAAAATCTATTACATTATCTAAAATCTCTTACTTCTTACCGGTGTCCTAATGCGCTGAAAATATACAGGGTATTACTTGAAGAGGCCACGGGGGCCGACGAAGTAAAGTCCACCGTGACAATGTAATATCAATGTAGGCGACTGTATACCATCGGAGGTACAATCGTTTCTGTCTTGGTCTTTCCATGTTGTTCTCCCACTTGGGTTTTTTAATGACAATGAAGGACGAGACGAACAGGACGTTCAGCTGATTGTAATTGTTACAACCTGTCCATTATAATGCAGTGCCGCTCAGGATTATTATTTAAAACAAAAAATTCTGAGTGGCACTAGAATTGCGCTCGTCACCTTGAGACATAAGATGTTGAGTTTCATTTGCCCAGTAATGTCACTAGCTACGGCGCCCTTCAGACCGAAACAATAATGCTTACACATTACTGATTCACGGCAGAAAAGGACGCCGTCGTGGTACCCGTAATCTAGCCGGCATTTTGTGCAAACAGACATCAAACTTGTAAAACTGTATTTTCTTTCCTAGCCTTCTCAGGTCTTTATCGCCACAAACTTGCACCGAGATGGAATCTTTTCTGAAGCGGGGTCACTTAAAAATTGTTTAGATAGCTCTCTCTGGTGGTGCAAACATTTCGATTAAATTTGTTTCACTTACAGTCAGTATCTGACATCTATTCGAAATGATTTGCCTCAGATCTGAGAAGAGTTACCAGTGGGAGGCTTCTTTGCATAGGAAGCCGGCTAGATTATGGGTACCACAACGGCGCCTATTTCTGCCGTGAAGCATTAATGTGTAAACATTACTGTGTTTCGGTCTGAAGGGCGTCGTAGCTAGTGCCGCTCAGGATTCTTGAAAAACCTTAAAAATTCTGTATTGTAATGCGAAGGGCGTAACAATTACCATCAGCTGAACGTCCTGCTCGACTCGTCTCTCTTTTTCATAAAAAAAAGAACGGGCGCAAAAAACTCAGTGAGCTTTTTTTAAAGATAAAACTGCATCCTCCAGCACCCTCGATTATCTTACATTGTTCTGATTTGATCGTTGTCTCCTTTTAATCGTGTCTGTATCACTGATCCTTATGATCACAGGACAGTCCATCACTTACAAAGTGGCAGCTCTTGACATTAAATTGCAGTAAAAGTATTTGTTCCAAGTACACCCGAGTGCTACTATCAGCATTAAAATTGAATCAGTTTACAACTATATTTATAGTAGCCTATTAATAGTTGTAGAGGTGCGTCTGTGTATTGTAATTAAGGATATTAAGTCCAATGGCACATGAACCATGTTGAAAGTAGGAAAATAATTAATATTAAAGTTATATTATTGGTGTTAATCTTATTATATTTCATGCGCCATTGGACAACATTTAAATATTTTATATAGATACATATAATTTGTTGGACTGGCAATATTCAGGTGTTATATGAATTACGGGTTTAAGATTTAGTGTTTTTATGTTTGTTATTGGTTACATAAGTACTGATACCGTTATATTTTCACAGAAATCTTATTACGAGCTTTAAGTAAATTATGAAAAGATTGTGTATTTGTTATATTACATCGTATAAAAAAAGTATATAAGAGTTATAGAATGTGTTGTATGTTAATTGAAATGTTAAAAAGATATGTTCATAAGTTGATAAGTAGTAATATCTGTTCTAAATGGTAACATTTAGCAAGATTAATTTTAAGGCTAAGAATTGATGGGCCATTATTACCATCATCTAACTGCGTTGAAAAAAAAATTTATATTGTTAAAATTATGGTAATTTAAACACCTACTCCTGTATTAGTAGTTAGTACCCACTTATATTGTTTTAAACAAAACAATGTCAGTTTTAAAATGTATTATTGTATGTATCTACGCCACATGTGAAAGTAACGTGAATATTGGCAGTCAATAATTAATATAATATCTACTAGCAACTTTCAAGTGTATTTTCAAATTAGTTTTACTCAGTCACCATATTACCACGTCGAGGAAAGTACACTACACCCGACCATTTTTTATATAAACAACATAATATTTATGTTGTATATGCCTGCTGCATCCCAAGCAGTAGAAATATTGTAAATAAAATGTGTAATTATTATAAATATAAATATAATTATTATAAATTATACTGATCATATTTTTTCTATTATTTTTATTATCATTTATAATTGATAACTTTTCCAGTAATTGTAATACCAAAAAATCTTGGTATGTTTGTCCAACTCGGTACATTAGGTACCTACATACATATATAATTTATACTCTGTGTTAAACAACACTGTACTGATAATTCACACGAATAAAAAGGCATTTATTTTTTTCTCAAAATTGATTCCTTTAGAATTATTTCTGATGTCTTTTCTAATATACACTACCACGGCTTCGGAAACAAATTGCGCTCTGGTAGAGAAGAAGCGGCGCAAGCAACTCTCCCAGCATTCTTTTTTCTGCGCTCTTTTTAATTAAATATACAATGTTGTACCACTAAAAATAAAATAAAAATCAAATCCCCTTAGCTTAAATGCAGTAAAAAACGTTTCATATTAAATTTCTACAAATATCTTGAGAACCCCTGACCTATTGATTCTATCAGTAAATTAAGGTCATCGCCCTTTAGGCGATCCAATGGCGTTAAGCAGGGGTGCTCAAACGGTCGATCGCGAGTGCTTTTTGAGTCGATCTCGAGAAAAAAATCCGGTATGATAAACTAAAATCGGTAATTACGTGCCATCTTATGAAAAGTATGCTCAGGACATGCAGTGTCATGCAGATTCAACATCCAAAGTCCCTCTTTAGTTAAGCTTAGAACTTTAGAACGCGTTTGTTTTGTAAGAACCAATAAACTCGCAATTTTGAATAATAAATATGAGTTTCTTCATTAACATTTAAGAGCAGACCTACACTTACCTTGACTAAAAAAATGCATATTTTGCGCAAAACTAATATCTATGTCATCGTGACACTCTGCCTAGACGACAATCTTTCATCATACATACTTGAAGCCTCTCAGAGCCGACCGATCGTAGTCTAACAATTTTGAGGTAGATCGCCAGCAATTCAAGCTTGAGCGCCCCTGGCGTAAAGCTATCAGCTGAGCGGCGGCTCAAACGGGCGGGGCCTATCGCACCTTTGTATGCCGTTGTCCTAGTGTAGTGCCAGTTAGTGATAGTTTTTGTGCGCCATGTACTCGAGTGAAGAGTATTTTAGTGCAGCTCGTAGGCATTAAAAAACAAAGTTATGCATGCTTTCCAGCGTCTGCACATGTAACAGTACACCACGGGCAGCGTCCATGCAACATGACGGAGCTCCACCACGCGCCGTTCGAGAGTAACTTCAAGAAGAGTACGGCAAATGCGAGCCCAGATCGTTACAGTATTCGATACGATTAAGACTGACGCGACGGTGTTACAACGGGTCCGTGCCAATGTCGTGAAACGTTGCTCTAAATGTATCGAAGTCAGTGGAGGTCGAGTTGAGAGACGCTGAGCAAGTTCACATAATAGTGAATTAAAGTGTGTATTATTACAAAATTTTCGTTGTTTGTTGCCGCCCGCCCGCCCTTCGCAGGTACATGAATCAAATAGTTGTGTAAATGAAAATGGCCGCTGGCAGAGGTGTCCAAACTTTTATAAATGGATACTTTTTTACTCTATTTTTTTCACATTTTTAAAATGTGCTTATTTCCTGTATATCTATATTTATAATATGTTTTCACTACTTGATACCAATATACGCCTTAACATATATTACAGGAACACCCCGTATGTATAAAATATGACTATTATATTAGTGACGAATATTACTTAAAAATAATAAATTATTCCCATTTAGCGTTTTATTGGTCTTATGGGCGTATAAACAGTTTGTTAGGAAAACAACTCCTACCTATATAGATAAACTTATTATTGAGCTCTCAAAATCCATGGATTTTTTTTCCTTATCTTCTTCTATATATATAAAAGCATAAACTGACTGACTAATCGAACAACGGACAGGTAAAACCGCTGGGTCTAGAATCATTCAATTTTGCACAAATATTCCTAAAGTGACGTCACTTTACCTACGTAGGTGTGCACTAAGAAAGTTGAAGTCAAGAAATTTCTAGAACCATTTAATTTTTTACGTTTGGCTAGATGGCATTGTATATTTTCACCACATTTCTGAATCGAATGAATGAATTTATATTTTTACGGCTATTTTAGCTTATTATTTATTAAAATGGTTAAGAAAATAAGAATGTTCATAAAGAAATATTGTCGTAAACATTTTCGTACAGCTACTTTGTAGAATCAATTACCGGCTGCTGTTTTACCGAACCCATGTCCCATACGACTTAGGGACTTTCAAGAAAAGAGCATACTCCCACCTAAAAGCCGGCAACGCATCTCTTGACACCTGTTGTTGCGGATGTCCATGGGCGGTTGCCTCACCAGTCCCCATCCCGTCTCCTCTTGCAATGTCTTTTATAAAAAAAAAACAACGTGCCGTAGGCGATGTTGTAACTTACTAGCTATCACTGCATTCTCGGTGGACACTAACCTGCATGGTGTATCTATCAATACTTATGAACAGCGGGCCTACTTCATGGTAGGCCCTTTTTTGCGATTCAATTGACATGATGAACACAACATAAAATGAACTGCTTTGCTATTTCGTACCACGACGTCATTAGAGCTATCCATTTAAGGTTGAAGTCAAATCAAGAAATTTAATCGCAAACTGATTTTGTTCGTTCATTCATTCGTACCATGAGGTAATATTTCAACCTAAAGTGGATAGCTTATGTGTCAAAGTGAGCGATTCGAAAAAAGTTGCTACTTCCTTAGAGGATAGTGAATCGTGTTGTTATTAACTTTTAAAAAATAGTGAAAACATACAGAAAAGGAAAATTTTATTTATGAAAGATGAGATGAAAATACTTTATTGCACTTTTGTGTAAAACAAAGTAATGATAATAAATACCGAAAATGAAAATACTAAACACGAGGCAGTAAGGGCCCGGGCTATAACCTGTTAGCAAGAACGAATTAAATAAAAAGTACTCTGTGCTCCTGTCAAATCGAACATCAATGGAGGTGTGTTCATAACTCGTTATTTTTACGAAAACACCTAAGCAAACATTAAATTTGTAATTCTAAGAACTATAAAATAATATTTATATTACCTATTATTATTATTAAGTACAAAAAAGGTCTTAATGCTTTATAATTTGACGCTATAAAGCGCAATTTTAAAATGTATTTTTAGTATTTACTACGCAAAATAACCGCTGAAATTCACCCGCTCATATTATTTTAGGTTTCGAAACGCAACGCATATGGTTCGAGTAAGAGAGACAAACTTATGCAACGACTGTAGAGCGTCATCTCTTTCTCACACCGCGGACCACAGACAAATTTATTTCGTTCATTCTTCATAAGTGAACAACTTATGAAATGCCATTCAGTAAAAGGCACTTCATGGTACGAGTTTTAGCGATTCAGTATAGGTACCTAAACTGAACTGCATTGGAATCACATCGCTTCTTAAAAGTTGATGGTAGGCCTTCAGTTCTAATTTATTGTCGGAAATGTAATTCGAGGTCAAAAATGTTAACAAAGAAATGTCATTGTTAAAATGACAATTCAGAGATTATCAACATTTTTCTAGATAGTTTAATAATAAACTTATTTTGGATAGAACCATAGAATTTACCTTTAGTTTGTTTTGTGGTTTGCCATAAAGCATTCCATGAATTAACCAGAAAGGGTTTAGACATAGCGCGTAGATCTCAAGGAAAACAGTAATTAAATTTTAATGTTCCAGACTGAATCGCGTCTTTAGCGCACGAGTTTGCAATTTCATTGCCAGTCATCCCTAGATGGCTAGGTATCCAAGCTAATGCAACTTCTATTCCCATTGTGTGACATCTGTACAGGGATGCCTTTGTTCTTAAATTAATTGTGAACTTGTTTGACGATTTGAAAGGATTTTTTGTTAGGTCCATCAAGCAGCTTAATGAGTCAGACAGGATTAAAGCCTTGTTGATTTTATGTGATTCAACATATGACACCGCCTCTGACAGGGCAATTGATTCGCCAGAAAAGATGGAATTCTGCGGGGGGCTTTTGTAATTTAAAATTATATGGAACTTAGGGATCCAAACTGCAGACCCAACCCAGCTATTGTTGGATAATTTGGATGCGTCCGTGTATAATGTCACCCAGTCAGACCAATCGGAAGATGGAATGAAGAATGGAATTCAATTTTCTATTGGCTTCAGGGCACTGTTTAGTAATTCCAAAGTCAAAGAAAATTATGGGTTGAAAAATGAGAGACTGATACTCTACTTCATAGACTGGGCATAAGGCTGATTGGAAAATGGGAACTGGAAAGGCTTTAAATTAAGTATAAGATTTAATTAACGGAGGCGGATCTTTATGGGACCAATATAAAGAAGTTTGAATAGTTAGAGACATAGAGTGCAGAATATCAAGAAGGGGTGTGAGCTAAATTGGATCACGTTAGTTAGGAATCTATCGGCTAGGTACTGACGGCGAAGGTGAAGAGGTGGGTCTACACACTCCACTTGGAGAGCGTTGACGGGGAACCCTTTATCCCCTCTAAGCCCTGGTTCTTTCCACAAAAAAAAAAAAAAACTTTTCACTTCTGTCATCATACGACTTCGCTTGGGATTTGTCTGTTCCCCAGTATTTTTGGCCAAGATCCGGGTAAGGGACCATTCTATATGTGAATGTGGCCTTGAGGAAGGTACTCTTGAACATATTTTTTTCTATTGCCCTAAATTGTGAATTCCTTTATAATGCCTGCCTAATGCCCTTCTACCGAAGGATACCCTCGCCCCATCAACATCTCTTTTCTTTTTACTTTATGCCATTCCCCTTTCCTAAAGATTCCTTAAAATTTATTTCACGCAATAATATTAAATTGTAATTTCCATCCTCCATACTTTCTACGCTCTATTCAGCACATATTCCCACTTACATTCACACATTTCTCCCTTAAATTAAGATCAGATACTAACAAGGTAGTTAATATTATGCGTGTTTATTACTAACCGTACTAACTCTTGTTGCCTATTCTTCAGTTCACAAAAAAACCACAGCTATATCAACCGATCATTTATTCATTCCTTTTAATCAGCTCTTTTTATACCTCAATCAGCTAAATTAAAATAAAAAATCTCGCCACCTTGACATTGGCCGAATCGTCGACATTCAGTCGACGGAGCCATTTAATATAAAAATAAAAATTTTGATTAATAATACACATAATATTAATTATATATATGAATATTTACAAATGTTTTTATTTTCTAATGGTTACCAAACATAAAATAAATAATTTCCATATTAATATTAGCTCTCTGATTCGGGGTCTGAAGAACTTGATGTCGACGAATTGATATTGGTTACTTCCCCGTTCCACGTATTTACGATCTATTGATAATCCACCTCCTCTGATAACACACGGCTTTGATTGCTTCCATAATAAGAAAATTAACTGCACATGTAATCCTATCGAAAAAGTTAATTGTGTAAATTACCTAGGAGTAAAAATAGATACCTCTTTTTCCTGGGTTTCCCACATAGAATACGTATGTAAAAAATTAAGAATATTACTGGAAAAGTTTTATCATTTAAGTATTAAAGTCCCCTTACCAATACTAAAATGTTTATATTTTGCACTAGTGGATTCTATAATAAGTTACGCTCTTGATTGCTATGGATTAACATTTAAAACATATATAGATAAAATAGAATCATTGCAAACAAGATTTTTAAAACTACTCGTAAATAAAAAAGACAAAGAATCAATGTAAAGGAGATTACTCTAAACTATATAAAATATGTAAAATTTTACCGGCTAGCCTGAAACATAAATATCTTCTACTTGTAAACATTTATAGTAAACAGGATCGTTTCACTAATTTGGTGCAACATAAGACTGGCACAAGGTCATTGTCCAAAGGTAAATTTGAAATACCCATGGTACAAAATTACTATGGAGATAGAACATTAAAAAAACGAGTTCCATACTTACTCAACATTTTACCCGAGGCAATAGACGTAAGCCTACACTTGTTAAATTTAAAAGTTTACTAAAAAAATATTTGTTAAATACGTTATAACAATTTATGTAAATTAATTGTATCAATAACTTACTTAATAATTTATAAGCTATGTTTATGTAAAGCGAATTACCTGCAGTCAAACTGCGTAAGCAGTATTGCGGGGCATGGTAAAAAATAAATTGTAACTTTCATGATTAAATATATTACATACACATACACACACACACACTTTTATAAAAAAAATATTTACCGCAGCTTACTTGTCCCCAGCAAAAGTATGATAATTAAATTTTTCTCTTTTTACAATTTCCGTAACTGAGCTTTTATCATATGAATCATATCATATTATTATGTAGAAAAATAATTTATATTTTTGGAGCTCTGAGAATGCTTATTTAAGAGTTTTAATTTGAGTGTCAAACCAATTTTCGATGTTGCGTGATCTGTAAAAGTATTTACTATTATTAACTGTAATCATAAAATCTTCATATTGTATAAAAGCAAAAAATTCACTTTCCACTTTTTTGTTACAAAGTTAAGATACACAATATACCGCAACATAAACATCTACATAGTATAGGTATATCTTATTAATACACACCTTCATTGACCCATGTTTATTATATAAATATATAGTTTGATATATAATCAACGAAAAGCAAGAAGAGCATATTCAATCACGATGATCGTCAGAAACCGAATGAAAAAAACAATATGGCGACCAGTCATATCTGTCACTACGACCAAGATTTTTTGCAACATCATTTTCATATTTCTTCTGTAGACGAGCCAAATGTTTAGAGCTTCTATCTTATTGCCAGTTTCTAAGCAAAGTTTGCACAATAAATTTTAATTTTAATTTTTGAACGTATTTTATGCTATTCTACAAAGAGAAAACGTTCTGCAATATATAATTATACGTATATAGACTACATATATAATTTTAAAATGATATTTTAGCATTTTTTAACATGCACAATGGAAAAGGTTATTTTTTCTTGTTGGCAGCACCATTGCTTACATTTTTGATCTCGAATTATATTTCCGACCAAAGAGAATTTAAACACTACATTCGAGAGACGGGAGTGCCATACAAAATAATGAGAAATGTCGCTTGTATTGTATTGTACTAAATCTTGATACCAACATAATCAACTAATGAACGTAATATCAGAGCTGCCAATATATTATATATAATATATAGAGTTATATCAGAGCTATATATATTATTAGTTAATTATCGATAAAAAATATGGATTGATTCCAATGTGTATATAATCAATTAATTAGGTAATATAACATATGGCTGCACTCCTCATACCTTGGCGTTTTTTGCTATTTACGTGGCCATTACTATTTATTTTGATGATAAATGATCTACCTCAAGTAGTTACAAAGTCAACACAGTGCCAACGGTAGCAGATATTTTTTCGTTAAATATACACAGAGTAAGACAAGCTACACGATATACCACAAGAAAGGTAATTTAGCAGACTATAAAAGTAAAAATATTTAATTTTAAGACTTTGTGTAAAATACCACAAGCCGTCAAAATGCGGTCAGCCTTAAAAGTTATCTGTAGCAGTCGATTTAAAAATTATTTTTTGTATTATTTATGATGTTTTGTAACTATTCTATTAGTTACTTTGAAGCATATTTTAGTTATAAAAAATTACTACATTCATTAGTAGTAATCGAAATGTTATCTGTAGATAAATCTAAAAAATCATAAAGAATGCATGATACTTTAAACGAAATTTGTTTAAATTAGTGTCTATTGTTTATGTTATCTAACAAAGCGCTAGCTTGTTTAATAACAAAAGCATTGACTTTCGTTTTTATAAACAAGCTGAAACACTTTAAAAGCAATAATTTTATTGTGTAACCCGAGCCTGTTGACCTTGGCGTCGGTAACGCTGATGCCATGCGCTTTGTGGCAGTCTGGCCCAACGGACGGGTTATTATCAAATTATTCTCAAAATTGTGGTATCATCACTTTTTAACATCACTTTTGATGTCCTTTTTTATAATGTATTTGTTTACGCTCTAGACAACTCCTAACCTGCGATGAGGGCTAACCATAGACTTAGATATAGAATAGCTTATAGGCGACTGGACAGTCCAATTTTGTATATAGAAAATCTATGGGGATCACCATGCCTATATTATTCAAGTTTCATAGAGAAGCTAGTAGTGGAGGTTCAAAGAAAAATACGATTATTCAAAATGAAGATTTTATGTAATTATCATAACATCTTTTATTCTATATTATTATTTTTAATTTTACATGCTTACCTCAAACAATTAAGAAAGAAATAAAACAATATTTAACATCTGGATAATATACAGCTCTATTTTACGATCCACTTAATTTAATAAAAAAATTATAATATAATTGCAAAATATTCCATTGTTATAATGTATACATGCCCTTAGAGACCCGACACTCGGAAACTCTTAGTATCGATTAAAATGAATGTCCAGAGTCGTTAACAAAATATATGTAGCTTTTGCTTATCTGATAATAAATATTTACACACTCGTCTACCGAATGATAATTATTACAAGTTTATATATCACAAAGATTCCATCCAGAATACTACAAGACTAAGTGCACCTTAAATTAATTCAAGAATTATTAACAGAATCAATTTGCAAAAAACTACAAATTAAATTTAAAATCAATGAATCAAAATGAAGTTTTAATGCGCTCTGACGCGGCATTTAGTGGCAATTTTATATCCTAGTTAACAACCAGGTTTAATTATTTACACATTCATCCCATACATATATTATAATTAATTAAACGACTCTCGCCTCGTTCTATAATCCAAATCTAAAAAAATATCTCTGTACAAACACAAGCCAGTGATGTTCACTCGGCCAATCAAATTATAACATTTAACATCTCTATCTATTTCGCGACGGCATATTATTAACCAAGCATTATTAGAAAATTTATCAATACAATAATTATAATTGATATTATATAAGACTGTTGCAATAATGCAAATAAATAATAAAATAAACGCGTGAGAAATTGTAATTCAATAAATGTTTCAAACTTATTGATACACAACATACAATATCTTGCAAATAAATTATATATATTCATATGGCAATCGATTGAAAATATATCAAATGGTTCAAAACATACAATTATTCTTATAATACTTTATAAAAGGTCCTGGAGCACAAATAATTTAGACACAGTGTCACTCACAAAGTATATACAATGCCAAACTTAATATTCACATTGAGTGATGTGTTCATCTATTATAGTCATGTGTATCAGTGTTTGTTTCTTTATAAAGTAAGACTCATTGTTTGTTAAATATAAGATGAAGTTGATGTTCCATATTAATAAATAAATATTACAAGTACATATTAATATTTACACATGTTTAAGTATAAGTTGTCAGTGAAAGAAACTGAATATTGAGATTATGAAGAATAAACAAGAAAATCTAAAAGCTCCTATTTATTTTCAACTTATACTTTTGATTTGGGGGTAGGGTATTTTTCATTATTTCACTATGACGTGTAAAATATACATGAATATATAAAATGAGCGATGCTATACAATAACTCAAGCAGACCTCATGAACATCACTGTATTCCTACATTAATTATTACAATTAAGCAATGGGTACAGTTGGGAAATTGCGGTGGTGTTGGCGATTCCTTCATTTTTTTTTTGACAATATATATTTTATTTAGTTTGCGTACCTGACGCCAGTAGTGTATAAACAACTTATACATTATATTGTTTCTTAAACAATCAAAGTAACCAACAACTGTATATTTTTGTTGTTTTAAAGTGAGCCATTGTTGATCACAGCCATGTCAGAAAGTCAGTCTCTGTGAGCTCTGTTTCCACCAACAATAATCCCCAACTGTACATCAGTAAGGTTTGTATTTCAATTAATACCCTATATAATACACCTATATGCCTTTAGGCGTTTATTGCAACAAATTTACTAAAAACTAATTATTTTATTATGCTTAATGAACTCAAATCATGTTAAAATATCAATTGCTTCAAGATTGCATGAAGTTGTTTACAAAATTTTCTTTCAAAAGCTGCCTCTTTCCATCAAATTAATGTAACAACAAATACATATCAAAAAAAAATTATGTTGATAAATTTATTTCATATTATATGTAACTAGTTACTTAGAGTTGAGAACCATAAAAATTATACTCTAAACTCTAAATCACGGGTATAAGACATTGTGATTACTCAAAAAGGATTAATTACTGTGTCGAGTGCTTAAATAATAATAAAATAATAGGCGGTAAGGTTCAATGTCATATTGAGTGGAGGCCAAACGGTGTTTCATATGAAATTAATTTATTTAGACAGACAGTGTGTAACTGTCATTCAAGATTCAGCCAGTCTGTGAACGATTGATTGTCTGTACGATGAGAAAAATGAAGTTTATCTATTTTTAATTAAGTCATTAGACATCATGATACAGTAACTGTAATAAGGATTGATAATAGTGAATATACATGTTATTATCAGTTAACACTGGGCTTATGGCGTATATATATTAAGGTCTAGGTGAAAGAAATTCTGAATCACTGGACTCTGGAGATTTGCGCAAATGTAGTTATATAAAAAAAATCCCAACTTAAGACTAGAAGAATCTGTGCACTTAAATCCAGCCTAAATCTATTAGGCCCGTATAGGAGCATAATATTGATAATATTATTACAACAATTTGAATATTTTGCATCTCACTAACTCACTGGTCATGTGTTTGTGTGTATCTATGTTCGCTCCAAACTACTCACAACATGTATTCGTTGTCTTCTTTGTATCATTGAATTGTTACTGTACGACATCAACAGTACCTCTATATGTTTTCACAAATACATTGAAGTGCATAAAACACAATTACATCTCATTTTAAATGATATTTTTAACACATTCTGACAAACAATTATCAACCTCAAAAATACATGGCAGACGACCACACTGATAAAAATATAGAAAATATCAAACATTGAACCGCAAAAAAAATTCGACAATTACACGACTTAATAAAACTAACTATTGTATAAGTTCTTAACGAAAATCGCAAACAAACGATACACAAGACATTATGAATAAAATGCGACAGAGTATTGAAAGTGAATGTCAACCAAAGAACATATACTGACTTGTTAATAAAGGCAATGTTAAGTTACTCCAAGTTTAAAATAACTTCTCCGTGTCATCCATATGACAAATGATAAGATGGAGACGAAAAATTTTAAATTTGGAATAACTTCGCGGTTATTAATAACACAGATAGGGTTGCTGAATAGTAAACCCTTCTCGCGAAATATTGAACAGAAACTAAATGAACGCAATCGACCCGTGTGATCGAAAACGACAGCAAAAATTGTGATGAAATATTGCAAACACACGTTCACTGTATATTATGACACTCAACGTAACCTCTATGAATGGCTAACACGAATCCGTAACTAGAGCCGCCCGACGCGGGTTTAAATACTAAAAAAGTAAAACAAACAATAAAAACAATTACTATAATTTACTTACACATTATGCGTACAAAAATGTAGGCGACGTACCCTAGGACGCGCTACTTTGATAATAATAAATAAACATATCAATAAGATACACGAACATTGTACATATATAAAAATCTTTCTCGTATCATAGAGTTAGTTACATTATACATTACGCTACGTGTCCTCTTACACTAGCACTATATACAATATGTACACAAGGGGAAATAAAAAACAATTTGTACTTGCAGAGAATCGCGAAGGTTTTAGGAGAGCCGGGCTCCATCGTGAATGTACACCGCGCGCCACTCTCGATAACATTTATAATTAATGATATATTACATTAGCCACTCTTGAGATTTACAAAAATATTGTTTCTTTGTAGTGTCGCCGCCTCTACCTGTCACAGCGCTTGGCGCCTGCCTCGCTGGCGCCCTCTGTGGACCGACACATGCAACACATTACAACTCGTCAACTTACAACAGCTATCAATGTCAAAATTATACATTTTATCATTAAAAACAATAAAAACTACGCCTACGTAGTTTTAACTACAATTGGCAAAATAAACTCTTATAAATACACAAATAAAATATGAAAAACAAAATTTTATGAACGATGCGGGATTCGAACCCACGACCACCGGCGTTCCGTGCCGGTGCTCTAAACCACTGAGCTAACCGTTCGAGTACCGCCTCGTTATAAAATTCTGTTTGCTTTGTTCAACTCTCGTTCATAAAATTTTGTTTTTCAAATTTTATTTGTGTATTAATCCTAGAAGTGAGGGTTATCACTTTAAAAACATAAACTCTTATAAATACTTAATATACCTTTATGAATGAATGATATTCGGTTTGATGGAAAGGATGAGAAAGTTCAAACCACACGCACACTCCTCGATCAAGTCGAGGTGGAGTTAATAGGAGCCAAGTTAGCGTGAACGAACAATAGCATGAAGCCAGGGCATTTCAGGACCATGAAAAACGGAGTTCCGTAATCTTTTTCTCTATCTAACCGTGTGGGTGGAACTTTTTTTTTCAAATAATAACAATTGAAGTAGTACCTGCGGCCGAGAGCGCGTGCTCGGGGGCGGAGCGTGCCTCCTCGTCGTCGGGCAGCGCCAGTCCGAACTCCCGCCTCAGCCGCGAGCTCAGGTTCTCCCTCTGCCGCTCCGACGCGGTCGGCTGCGCGTCAAACACTCCTGCAATCATTTCACTTTTTACTTTATATATTCACACGGATTTACTCACGATTTATCTGTGTAGGTACCGACTAGTTTCGGATCATTCGGAGGTTCTTCATCAAGGTCAACCGTATCCCGTTTTTCCCTGATGAAGGATATCTTCAGATATGGAACATATTACACAATAATCATAGGGCTAGCTGAGAGGTGGAGGTATCTACATAGCCTAACACCTAAATTTCTGATGAATCTCTTTATCATATACAAAATAATTAAAAGTCCAGAGATTAGTGCCCTTCACAATCACTATTCAGGTTCAAAACAATATTAAATAGATGAGACTGATGGCCCAATTGCTTTAAATTAGCTTGATGGAAAACGGCAATGTATATACGAGGGTGTCGCGCAAACAGGAAATGCCAAACGTACACACGTCCACTCATACACGGCTGTGTAACCGAAATTGTTGTTATTAGAGGATATCACAGCAGAAAATCAGAAAGAACGAATTTTTAGGCCTTATAATATATAAATATACATGGCGTCGATATATAGAGCGACGTTCAGTTCCGTGGTCATTTGGAAGAGAAGGCCAAACTGGCCTCTAAAGCTTGGTGTACTTAGTAAGGCGAGACAGTAGTACTTCACTATATAAGCCATCGCCTGCAACTATGTAATAAGGCGCACATTCGGCCTCACATGAAGTACTGTTCTCACCTTTGGGCGGGTACTCCCCAGTACCTACCAGCTTCTTCCATTTGACCGCATACAACGAAGAGTAGCTCGAATCATCGACCATCAAGTCATCCCTGATCGACTTGCTTCTTTGGTGTTGCGTAGAGATGTGGATTCTCTTTGCATCTTCTACAGCATATATCACATATTGATACCAGCAGCCGTTTTCCGCCACCGAACATTACGTCAAACTGCAAAATTCCACCCGCACTACGTTGACGTCTGGCATTCCACAATCACACGTTTTTCAACAAATTTCATGCCACGTTCATGGAATCAATTACGGGCTGCTCTTTTGCCCCATCTTATATAAAAAAAAAACAGTTGAGAAATTGTCTATATAAATAATTATATGAAAAGGACCCTAGAAATATATGTATTTGTTTAATTTATCAGAATTACTTCATTCTCATTGATAATTGGATACCTACATTATAATTAGATGTGATAAAAGAAGAACCTGGACAAGCTGGTTTCCGAGAAGGCTACCACCATATACCACAAACACACGCGTGAATTATATTATTGTTGTATAAAAATATTCGTCACAGAAACAGCAAAATGTCTATCAATGTTACGATACGTCTATTAAAAATATTTGAATTTTCTAACGAATCAAATGCAGCTTTATTTCTGGTCGATTTAGAATGATTTCTTTCGGTGAATTTAGAATTCTGTAGAGAAAATATTATCTATTGCTTACAACAATTATGTGAGTATTTACCGCGATAACTCAGCACTACATTAATTATTCAATTAAAATCTAAGAGAAATCCATCGTAAACAAATTAGTCAGCCAATTACCATAGCAGCTGGCATCGTAGAATATGATTAATACTCAAAGTTGTATAAGTATTTATGTGCTAACTAGAATTTATGTAATCAGTAGCTAGTAATATTACATAAATCGGGTAAAAAATTCCCAAAAAGGAATTCAAATGTCTTAAATTAGATTACAGCAATTGATTAAAATAATCAGGAACGGGTCTTTAGTACTTATGTAGTAAATTTGTGTTTCAAATGTTTAGACAAACTTTTTAAAAAAAGATTTCTTAAGTTAACTCGTCACTGCATACATTTAATAGAAATTGTATACTAATTTTCACATTTCCAGTAACATACACCTAACCTCGAACAAGTGTTACTGTAATAAAAATAATTGTATAACAGTACGAGTGTGGTCAAGGTTATGTAAATACCTCCGGTTTATGTTTTAATAACACGCCGACTCGTAAATAGTGTTGCTTACAGTTATGTTACATTGTTTATCGTGGAAATGATTTTAGGTGTTCGAATTGCGCGTGGGACTCACAGTGCACAGGGTAGGTAGGTGATGGTAACATGGATTTCCTTAAATGAGAACTAGAACGTTTTTTTATGGAAAAGAAGTATAAACAAGCGTACGGGTCACCTGGTGTTAAGTGATCACCGCCGCCCACATTCTCTTGCAAGACCAGAGGAATCACACTAGCATTGCTGGCTTTAAAAGAAGGTATACGCGCTTTTTTTAACCATATACCCGGCATCCTGTGCAATAATGTCCGAGCGTTAGAAATGTTAAATGAATGAAAGGAGTGTCCACCCACTGCTTACAAACGTACTCGTTTTGAAGTATTTGCACATTTCACCTTTAGTATTTGAATATTACCAGAGTCGAATTGTCAAGATTGAACCAACATCAAGTGGCGCCTACGATGGTCCTGTATAGTTGCTGACAGAGAAATAATGGAATAAAAATATGAAAATTCGCTCTAAATAGCATACCAAGAGAAGCCAGTTATTGTAAACGAGCAATACACACGGCGACTTGGTAAGACAATACAATTCGCTTCAAATAACAAATACAAGTAGTTCCTATGAATTATTAATGTATGTAAATATTAATCACATCGCACGCCCACGACGCGACGCCATATTGATTGTCAGTTACTACACGATGAAGTAGTGACAAACTTTGATTATCATGTAATATATAAAATTCTCGTGTCATGGTGTTAAACATTTAACTCCTCCGAAACGGCTTGACCGATTCTCATAAAAGTTTGAGTGCTTGATTGGGTAGGTCTGAGAATCGGACAACATCTATTTTTCATCCCCCTAAATGTTAAGGGTGGTCCACACGTATATTTTTTTTTTAATTTTTTTGACTTTTTATTTGCGATTTTGTATCGCGATTTTAATATCGGCAATACGTTTGCTGGGTCAGCTAGTGAATGTATAAAATGTATCATCCGTATACATTTATATCGTTTAATGGAGAAGGAGTACAAACTTATATGCCACCCGAAAGTAAATTTATCACGATTTTATAATTTTTTTTTTAGATTTCAAATGTTTGTAGGTAACGATGCGTTGCCTTTCAATAAGACCACTGCAATTACAAAGACCAGATACACTAATTGAATTCGTAATCGTGTACTCTTATTTATTATAATAATTAATACTTCAATACGTATAATTCTTTTTAGAATAGAATAACAATCTTAACTTGTAAATATTGTCACACAGACATGATAACCAATGCCCCCTGGTTCGTACCCAACGAATTATTACACCGCGACCTACGCCTGCTGACCGTAAGAGAGTAAATTGTACGCCATACCAGAATTTACAAAGAGTGCATCGAAATACACCCAAACACTCTGGCTCGGCCACTTATGGAAAACCTCAACAAAGCGCGACGCCTAAAACGCAAAATACCCCAAGATTTAACACGATCACCTCATACACAGTAAACACATCAACTGTTTTAACATTTGAGGATGACACAGGTCACATACCGAGCGCGCCAGCGATAGCACTAACCAACATACTGCTGAATGTCCCAGAAAGGAGACAGATTGTAGTAAATAAAGGGTTATAAAAAAAAAGAAACCGAGATGGGGCCACACAACCACTGGTCCGGGAAGCTGTGAAGGAGTGTTACCTTTAGGCAAGTGCGAGGTGAGGTCCTTGTGCAGCCGCAGCTCCAGCTCGTCGACGGCGGCGGCGGCGGCGGCGTCCAACCGCTGCGGCGACAGCGACGACGACCCCGACGTGCTGGAGC
>CATIXQ010000024.1:5862272-5903255 GCA_949711755.1 Leptidea juvernica
CCCGCGCCCGCCTCGTCGCCCGGCGCCGGGCCCGCGTGCCGCTTGCGGTACTCCAGGATAGAGAGCTGCGCCCGACATACCATCATCTTATAACATTTGCGTGACGTCAGCGGGCAGCGGGCACTTACAAAACTGCACTTTTGATACTAAATCTATATATATAAGAGATTTCCACGTATATAGTCACTCATCACGATATCTCTGGAACCATAAGGCGTAGAGACTTGAAATTTGGTAGGAATACTCCTTTCGTCGAGTAGAGGTCAACTAAGAACGGATTTTACGTACACGCACAAGATTTTTTTTTTTATTATGAACAGAACAACGTCTGTCGGGTCAGCTAGTGTTTTATATAAGCAATATGATCTGTGTTTATCCATTAAAGTCTAACAGCATGTATACTTGTTTGGGGTATAATTATAAAATAAAAGTTTGTTCAATCTTGGCACCAATCAGTAAACACTGGTAGATTCGTTATCACCAACCGAAATAACATACTCTTAGCTTCGTGGTCTACTGAAGCGTGATATTGGCTCATTTGTGGTGCTCCATCCACATAAGCCACAGCAGGAAGAATACTCTGCACTGCACCATACTCAACACACGGGGCAACAAGGTTAAAAATTACTCAACATTAATATTGATAAATTATCGCAAACGGCAAGATAGCAAATATTAGAGTAATATTAAAATATTACATACAACAAATCTGAAATTAACGTAACAAGGCTTTTTATAGAGGATATAAAAAAAGTATTTTTTCACCAGACCTCCACAGAAAGTTCCTTTTTTATCCTATTTTTCCGGAAAGTGAGTTTGGCAAGGGCCTTAATTGTAGAATATAATATAATATCTATAAATAAAACTCAATTAAATAAGCCTCTAAATAAAATATCTCAATTTAAAGCTCAAATATATTCAAATTGTTTTATTGCTATGAACTTCATAACATTAGGTATTTGTTTGTAAGTTGAATCCTATTTTTTCTTTTGTTGTTTTCACAGATGCAATTAAACAAATCAACAGACAATGATGGAGAGTGATAATTATAACAACTAAATAAAAACACCTCTCTTCGTAGTGGTCATTTTCGATGTCTATGTCTGTTTTATGTCAAGATAAGCAAGCAAATCAGAATACTACAGTCTATCACTAAATTATAAATAAAATTGTTTCAATCTTTAGTACTAATCACTACCATTTAAATAAGAAAACAAATACTATCTTGGTAGCATAGCCACTTTGTGGAATCAATTACCGGCTGCGGTTTTCCTGAACAGATACGACTTAGGGATCTTCAAGAAAAAAAGCATACTTCCACCTTAAAGGACGGCAACACATTTCTTGACACCTGTTGTTGAGTATGTACATGGACGGTTGCCTCACCTCTCCCCATACCGTGAGCCTCTTGCCCGTTTGCCCCCTCTTATATATAAAAAAACTCTAACCTTGGTGGTCTACTATAAGACTGTATTAGCTAACTTGTGGTATACTTTCCGGTTTGCACAAGAGCCACAGTAGGAACAATAGTATAGGAAACATAATATTTAAGGTCAGAAAAAAATCAAACTGTTACTGGTAGCAGAACTGGTAACAACTTCTTCAATAACTTTTATATACATCATAATTGCTGTATATGCTATATATATATACAGTTACAAATTGTTATATCTTATCAGCAATGGTAAGCCTTGATCTAATTGAATAAGTGATAATGAAAAACAAAACACAAATATTGCATAATGAGGAAATCAGGTGTTGGAAATAAGATGACTGTTGGATATAAGACTTCAGCATTTTGAATCCATAAGTCTCATTTGTTGAACACTATAGATATAAGTTTTCCTTTTATTAACTTTTCTTTAGTTTGTTAAGTTAAGAATATTTAACATCAATATAGCATTATAAATTAAATAATTTCAAGTCCAATAAATAAATCAAGCCCATTTTAGTAATGTAAATCAGTGTTATTGTGCATTAAACATACTGGCTGCTATTAATCTTAACAAAACAACCTGAGTAATGGTTCATGCACCAAATCTTTAGGCATTTTATTTAATATATTAATTAATAAGTATTAAAAATTAATTGTTCACTAACCTTCCTTCTTACTGGTTTAGATTTTTCAACAGTGGGTGGGTTAAGCCGCGGATCGTTGCTCCTGGGGCAGTATGGCTTGGCCGGCCTTGGTGACACCGCAGGCAATACACTACTGTTATTAGAACTACTCAACACATCCGATAACAAAACACTGTTATTTGAGTGCATATTGCTCACACGCGTTAAAATTTCTTGCACACTTTTCAAATCATCAGCAGCGGTAATACTGTCTTTATCAAATATATTACTGTCTAAACTTGTAGTCCTATCTATTGCACTTTTAATTACAGACATATTTGGTATATTCTCATTTATTGATGAGTCCACTTTGAATGATTGCGATATATTGCTAAATATGCCAGAGAAGAGGCCTGTTGAGTTAAAACGAGAAGAGAATGGAACTGTTGATTCTAACACTGATGGCCTCTCTGGTTCTTTCTCATCTAATACAGGTGACTCCGGCTGTACACTTGGATTTGCTTCAATTGGATCCTCTGGGAGTGGGATAGTTTCCGGTGGTGGTACTAATGGCATTGGATTTGTTTCTTCAGGTAATGGTATAGTTTCTGGGGCTGGTAAGGGTATAGATTCAACAGGTGGTAAAGGTATATTTTCTGGAGAGAGAGAGTTTGTGTCATCTTGGATATCACCATTTACATCTGACCTTGTATTGGTATTATCATCTGTCCTCAACTGTATGCTAATCTGATCGTCTACCATATTAAGGTCAAAGTTTAAGTTGACCTTTTTTCTTTGCTCTTTTGGTGGTTTCTTGTTCCTACTTTTTAATATTTGAATGTTTTCAGTGTGAAATGAATGTATTTTCTTCTGTATGTCATCCATTTCATCACGTTGTGGTGAAGAACTACAACTAGTGTCTGCAGATTGTGAAGTTTGTATTTTCTCTGGAGGACTTCCAACATTTTTCACCTCATTATGATCATTTGAATCAATTTTTGTCTGAGTTATTACTGTGGTATCAATATCCATGGGTATAACTTTGTTATTACACTCTTCTATATCAATATTATTGTTGTTAACTGGTATGTCAATGGGTTTATGTATTTCTGGTGGCATTTCTTCTTCTTGTGTTGGAACTCCAATTATTCTCCTAATATGTTCAGTCCTATCATGTGGTCCTTTATAAGTAACATGAAGTAGATCATGGTCAATATTGCATTGATCATCAGAACCCTGTCCACTGTCTGAACGAGTCCGATCTCTTGTGTACATATCCATTATGTTCCGTTTGTATTGACGAGCTACAGCATGAGAATCATCTTTAACAGGAGAATCTTCAGAGGTCAAAACTGGTGAAGTTTCATCATTGCACTAAATAGAAAAAAAAATGTATTATTAGTATTGTCTTGTGAATATAATATACTATAGGCATACCTGCTAAATAATTTTGCAAAAAATTCAAATATTTCACATTATTTATTTTAAATAATAATAATTAATACTCACAGGAATATTATTTTGTTCACAGGATAATGACTCCCTAGCTAGTCTTCGTTTCTTCAATGGTGTTACCATTTCATTGGGAGGTGATTCTGAAACAAATTTAAAACTAGAATTGAAATGGTTTTATTGACAAATTTCAATGTCTGTGTATAAACATATTTAAGAACAAAGTATGTATTAACAATGTTATTCATAAATTGCTAACCTTGTGTTTCTAGACCCACCTACAATTCCATTAATAAATATGAGTATTTTGTCTGTATTTTTGTGCTGGATTTTAGAGTTATACATGTAACAATTATTTTACTGTCCAGTATAAACTATTCTAAATTCATTTATTTTTGTTGTAAAGTAAACTCAAAACTAGTGGAAAATATAATTTGCAAACTTAATTTCATCAACTGATGATAAAAATTTGTTTTTAAAGATTTGAAGAAAGCTAATTCTTTAATATCTTTTAATTTCTTTTTTATAATCAATACATACCTGTGCAGGGTGTATCACTTTCTTCACTGATTGCCTGTCTAAGCCAACGTTTCTTAGCACTATGTTGCATTGGTGGTGTCACTTCGGGAACTTCTATAGCTGGTGTACTTCTAGTTATTCTTTTAGCTTTCTTTGGAGGCTTGTTTCTATCTCTGCCTGGTGTTCTAGGTGGAGAACAAGGATCTTCGTCATGATATTCAGGCCCACCACTAAGGTCTCCAATCATAGTTGAGGCAACTCTCACTAAGCTCTCCAATGATGTAGCAGATACAAGAGAGGGTCGGTATGGTGAATTATATGGTGATGGAGTTCTATCAGGGGATCTACCAACCCACTCAGTGGCCATTGTTTTCTTTGTTTTTGGTTGCTTAAATGCTGATTCTACAGAACCAACTGCTGCCTCAACAAGAAGACATGCAGAACTTAAACCTAGGTTCTGTAACAAAAGCCTTCAATTAGGTTCTGAATGAAGGTTATGTTTAAATAATAATATCAACATGTTGTAAAATGTCTAAAAATGGAAATTCAAACATGCAAAATAAAATCCTGATTTATTTAATTTATAAACTATATGAGATAAAAAAAAAACAATACATACCTCTGAAGGTTCATTGGGTTTGTCTGTGTCCATAGGTGTAGAAGGAGGGTCAATTCTTGAGGAATCCTGGTTTGGAGACATGATTTGTGCCTCATCACCTGATGTTACTAAATCACTGTCAACAGAATTAAGTCGGCGCCTGTTTGATTGAGATGCTGTTCTAGCCCGACCTCTTCGTCTACAAAAACAATTTGATATATAATATAGTTGATGCAAAATTTTAATGTTGTTTAAATTATCTTTTAAAGTTATTAATTACATTAATAATGTTAGTATGTTTTAAATGATAATATTTTTATTACCTTTGTAATTTACAATATAATTTATTTAAAATGTATTGCTATTAATATTAATACAATATTAAAACTTATCTTTATCTTACCTTTTTCTCTTTTTGTGTGAATTTTGAGCATCTTCATCATCATCTTTGTCATTGTAGTTATTGGGTGGATATGGGTCAGATTCGCGCCTCTTTTGTCTCTCCTTCACTTCCTGTTTTCTTTGTTCAGCTCTCTCCATTCTCTCAAACGCTTTCATTATCGCCTCCATTTTACGTTCTTCACGTGTCTATTATAAAAAAAAAATAAGGTTTAAAAGAAGTTAGAAATACATTACAAATAAAAGTGAAAGATCAGTATTAAATAAATAATATATTACCATTTTCCGTTTTTCTTTTTCTTTAGCCTTAGAAGTCTGCACTTTATCTTGTGAGTCATCTGTTTTGTCATCCAAGGAATCATGGTTTACACAGATTGACCTGCTTGACCGTGAAGATCTGTCATGACAAGCAGATTTAGCTCTTGATTCTTTTACTTGTTTGTCCTCCTCTATAATTTTTTCTGTTGTCTCCAGATTAGATGTCTCTTCTATGTCATCAACTAATTGCTCTGATTCTTCTTGATCTTTTTCTGGAGTATGTATTGGTTCTTCATTTAGATCTTCTTTTATTATTGTTGTCATGTCTTCATTAATAATTGGTTTTATATCTTCTTTGATAACTATATTTTCCTCTTCTTTGATAGTTGGTTTTACATGTTCTTTGATAATTGGTTTTAAATCTTCATTGAAAATTGGATTAACATCTTCTTTAATAATTGGCTTTTTATCTTCTTTGGTAATTGGTGTTATATCTTCGTCAGATTCTGATTCTGATTTATATTGAACTTCATGTTTTTCTTCAAATTTTGGGACAACATTAACATAATCAACCTCATCTATATCAGGTTTCATTTCTTCTTTAGCTGTAAGATCAAATTCTTGTTCCTCTTCTTTGAATTCTTCATTGATAATCAGATTAAGTTTGTATTCTGGTGACATTATTGGTTCTTTAACTGGAGATAATATAGGTTCCTTGATTGGTGACATAGGTGGAAGCTCATGCTTAATAGGAGACTTCTTTTCTGTTTTTATTGTTTGGTCCATTTTGAATGAGAAAGGAGAAACAGTATCTTTTATAGGAGGAGTAATCATTGATGATAGCGGTGGAGATATGGGAGATGATGAACTATAGCATCTATTTCTACTGCGCTTTTCCCTTTGTGGGATATCAGAACTTTTACGTGTAGCTACTGGATTTAAACCATTTACTTTACAATACTTGGGATTTCCACATGCACAAGGTTGCTTACTTGTATCGGTATCATGACCAACTGTTATTTCTGTATTTGATTGTATCACTCCAATAGTAACAAGGTATACATGTAATGCACCTTTCACAATGCAATGCTGTAACTCTGCATTTGGTTTACAAGATCTTCGAACAAATCTGGCCTCATTTCCATATGTTCTTGTGTCTATACATATTTGAGTGTTATCTTTAGGTAGTCTATAAAAAAATACAAATGGTCCAGGCTTTTGACTGCCTGCCCGTGCAGTATTTTGCAATTGTGGTCTGTGTTGATTTGATAGCATATATTTTCCTCTCAGTTCAATGATTGGTGTGTTTTCATTAAGATCTTTTGTTGCTATCAGTATTTTCCCACCAGCATGTGGAACAGTTGTGCACAAGTGAGCAGTTATTGCTGTAGCTATGTTAGGTGTATTACCAAGTTTATTACTGTATTTCATTATTTTTGCCCTTAATTCTGGACTATAGTGATTAGTCACTGCAACTTCGTACAAATCGCGCCAATGTGACTGGTTGGATATATTAGAAGTGAATTTATTTCTAGTCAACATCATTTCCTTTTTGCGTTTTATACGTTTATCTGTAAGTTTTCTTTTTGTACTTCCCTTCTTTACAATCTCAGCTTTTTTAGGTCTCTTTGGACCTCTTTTGGGTAAGGTCAAAGTTGGTTGTGGTAATGGTGCCAATGCTTGACTTGAATTATATGTAGTGACACAACTTCCACTTGTGTTTGTGTATGTAGTTACAGTGAACAACCTCTTCCTTCTTTGTCCAGGTAGCTTTATTTGCTCTGAGGAATCTGAATCATATGCCCCAATAGCATTTAATTCTTCCCTCTTCCGCATTTGTATTGCTCGCGCGTGTCCACGATCGATTTGTCGTGGTAGACAAAGTTCACACATATAAGCATCAGGTATATTATTTCTATCAATGCCCATGCAATCAACATGTTGCCATTCACCACATCGGTCACAACATATCATGTATCCATCATCATGGGTAAAATCACACACACACCTAGTTTTACCTTCCTCCTCAACTTCTGGCGCTGTCTCAGTGTCACTGCCTCCCTGTTCTGGAGGTCTTCTTTCACCTTCAATTGAAGATATTGATGCAGCATCATCCTCTTGAGGAGCCTGGGTCTTATATGTTATGGCACTTATTGGCATTGATGGAACCGGCACTGGAGTCATATCAATTGTTCCCATTGATGTTGTTCCAATAGATGTTGTAGGTAAATCATATTGCTTTGCACTTAAAATAGCTGGAGAATTAATTATAGGGCTAAGGGGGGAACTTATAACAGGACTTATGATTTGTGTTGTTATAACAGATGGCATAGTCGGAGAAACATTATATGTCGTAATTGGGACTGCTGAGACTGCTGGTGATATGGGGGAGGAAATATCTGGTTCTTTCTGTACCGGTAAGGCATATGTATGATCCAGCATAACAAAAGCCAGCGAATGATAAGAATATCGTCCTAATTCCTCTAACAAATTTGGCCGTTCTTCTGTACCAATCAAATCATCTGGAGTAAGTAGGGTAGACTTGTCACCACTGTAAATAATACAAGAAATTAGTATTTTATAATTAAATAGTAGTCTTATACTATGTTATATAAGGTTTTATGTATGTTAAAGTACTACTTACAAAACAATCCGTTTCTGATTAACAGGTTTTATTTCAGCTAATTCTTCAACTTGCTTTGGTGATATTAGGTCATTCCTTCTTGATATAATTGGTTGGGTTGAATGGCTTGTTTGAAGCATCAACTTGGGTTGAGATAATGATTGTAATATTTGTGCAGTTAATTGCTGATTTGCAGTAACTTGTGATATTGTAGAGAGCTGATTGTCAAGTCCATATGTTTGGACATACCGTAAATTTGGAGTAGCACCAGATTGCACATAATGAGGACCTTTAGTCATGCTAGTACTAAATGGAACTGTTGTTAGCAATACAGGCCCACAGGGAGACTGCAAGACTAATCGATCAGGCTTTTGAACCTTCTGTAAGGGTATTGGATTCTGGATTTTATTAGTAGGGCTTCCCACTTTTTGAATAACTTTGGGTGTATTTGATTCTACACTGTTCAAATTAGTAGGTTGAGTTTTATAAGTGACACTTGCAATAGGCCACAATTTACTATCAGGCTTATGAACAGAACCAGCCTGCTGAATAATCTTAATTGCTGCTCTTGATTGATGTTTTTGTCCTTGAGAATTTTTACCTTTAAAAGTATTCAAGGATTTTTTTCCAGAATGAACAGCCACTTTATTAGGTCCTGACACAACTCTTGACAAAATATGACATTGCATACTGCCTGATGAGGCAGCAACAATAGCATTGAGGTTAGCACCATTATTTATTTTATTTGTATTTGTGCTTTTAGCAAATGTATTGCCATAAGTTATATTTTTCACTGGACTATTATTAATAACTGTGGGTGATAATGTAGCACCACCAATAAGTGATTGACTCTTAGGTTTGTTGCATAAAACCGAATTATTAAAATGCTTCTGAGAGACCACATTTGCACTTAACTTATAAACTTGATTCTGTGTACTGAAAACCTCCTTACTCTGAGAAACATACTGTTGTGAATAATTAGAAGTTTTTGGTAAAGTAATATTGCTTAATATGTGCACTTTAGAATTCTTCGAACGAGTTGTATAATTTGAATCAATTATATGTGCTCTATGTTCAGTTGGACTTCGATCATTCATGTAACCTTCACTCGCAATTATTATTTGTGAAACAGAAGGCTGTCCATCATCATCAAGTTTGGTGTCTGTTGGAGCATTTGTTGTAAGGATTGTAGGGAGCCATAATGTCTGACTGCCAGCCCCATCTTGAGATACATTTTGAATAGTTGCAATATTACTAACTGCTGCATCAACATTAATTGTAAAGTTCTGTGGAAGTTTAGTGACATTCTGCACTATAGCTGTATTCAGTGGTGTTTGCATTAGTGTTGCAGTATTATCTACGTAATTTTCATCACTAGAATCTTCCCCTTCTTGTAATATAGGAAAACCAATGTGTCCTATGTTCTCAAGTTGTGTATCTTCAATACGAACAATGTGTGGGATAGGGTCAACAGAAATATCACTCTCACAGATTTTTTCACTAAAACAATAATCTAAGTCCGTTTTGTCCACTTTATGGAAGTTTTTAATAATACTTTCATGGTTTGTTGAATCTGGTTCAGGATCACCATCATTTGTTGAAACAGGGATGGCCCTCAAAACAGGTGTACGAACCCTTGGTACATCCATATTTACTACTTTTGCATCCAATACATGTTGAAACATACTTCCACTGGAGGCGGCCGGCCCATAAGTCTATAAACAAAATTAAGCAGGTTTAAATTATTGAAAAGATAAAAACTAGAATCAAGTACAACATGTTTATAACAGAAATACAAATAATCATTTAAAATTTATGGGCAAATTGTTAAAATAACAATTTAATATACAAGCTCATATCAAATGTCCTCATTTGAATGATAAAATTATCATGATGCAACTAATTCAGAATCAAATACACAAATTTACTATAATTCTAAGGGATATCAATAACACAACTATACAATTCAAAACCTTTATTTTAGCTAAAAAAAAATATACTTTGCAACACTATAACTCATGTATAATAACTCATGAATAAGTAAAATAAATCAATGGTATATTGGAATATAAATGAACAGTTAGATACTACCGATTCTAACTAATTATTCTATTGGCTATCAGCGAGAGCAAGGTTATAATATGGTGTTTGGTAAATTCATTCCCTATATACCTGAATACCACACATCTGTGTGTGAGAAACAAATAAGATTTATATTAAAACTAAAACTTAACCAACAGTTTGTAGGATAATGCAAATATATCATGATGTAGATTTCTTAGGATGTGAAGGTATTATCACAAATTTGGAAGCTCATAATTGAGAGATTTACTCACTTGCTGGGCCACAGTTTCATATTCTGATGAAGCTGACATGATGAAAATTTCATCTTGGGCAAAACCCGAGCTGAAGCAGTTGCGAGCTCCCGCAACCTCAATGTAATTTTAACCAACCACACTGCAATTGAAAATGTAGTTTTATCTCTGCGCCGTCTCAATCTTCTCTAATAATTGTAGTTGAGAACACAATACGCTCGGCAAAATATTTTTAGTCCTCGTACACGACATTACACACGGACTCGAGGTCATTGTTCCAATTGTAAGATACTCAAAAGTCACAATATTTGTTTCCTACGACAAAATATAAGGGATCGTAAAGAAATAATACAGAAATCGCAGCGACAGTGTGGATAAATATATAAAATAAATAGATAGGTTAAATTCACTGCCGCCATTATTGTGGCACGAAAACTGAAATGTCTCCAAACATCAAAAAGGTAAACACTAACCTATACCGAAAAATTATATAGAAACACATGAAAGCATTGTAATTATTTGGATTGTATTAAAAATAAAAATTATTGTGGAATTTATAAGAGTAACAATGACGCCAGAAATCTACGTACAATAATATAAAAAAAGGATGTATATTTCAATAAGATATGGCATAAAATATAAAAACTGAGAAAAATATAACAAAATGACATTTATTTGTTAGTGAGATAAACTATAAATTTAATATAATACACGACTAACATACCCATAAAATATGGGAAACTCAGATGTAAACATATTTCTAGTAAAGTAAGAAAGTATAATGTACATACCTTTAAGCAATATAAATATGAACACCTAAGATGTACTGAAACAATTTTCGTAAAATAATTTCATATCATAAATTGAAAATGTCTCAGAATCCGTAACTACGACCAAAACATTCACAAGACTTGAAGATGGCGGCCATTGCATTTTAGTGATACAAAACAACGGGGGGTCTCATGGAGTACGACAGTAGAATTAACTTCCGGTTAACCTACTTTTAAAAACTCTTATTATTTAATTTAGAATAAATATTTAAGTAATTTTAATCAACTTTGAATATATCTTATTTTATAGTTTTTCATTGAATAAATATTATTTATTTTTCATTAAAACTTATTTTTGTATGATATAAATCATTTACTTGACTAATGTTTTCATAGACAATCATGATAACTTTTACCAAAAACAACATTTAAAATGTTAATTTTTGGCTTTGGTATTAAAAATATAAGTACCATTCCCCAGATTAAATAGATATACGCGTTATATTACACTCTGTCTATCTAGAGTAAATATATTCTCTGGTCTATTCCAGAGAGAAACGCTGCGTTCGAAAAAAGTTGTAAATTTTGCGATTTAGATAAATGTGAAAATATCAACAAAAGTTACCGAATTATTATTTTTTCTAGAAATAATAATTCATAATTCAGTCATGTAATGACATAGTAAGTTTTCCTTGGATGTAAATATGCAAAATTTTAATATTGTTTTAAATTTCGTGCGAAGATTACCGCAGTATTTCAGCGCTATACGATTATCGTAACAAAATAATAGGTCAATTACATAATATGAGTAGAAATATTTCTAGCCATGTCTAACCTCTAAACAAAAATAATTAAGTTACAAAATTAAAGGGAAAAATAAATAACAATTTAGTTTTTTTAAATAATTATACGGACTCGATGTCCGTATCACATCATATAGTTATAAATAAATTTTAGCCAATGATGTTCTATACGTATGGCCAAATCATCAAGTCTAAGTGTGCTATAAAAAAGTGCCCAAATAATATTATGTTCACGACGCAAAAAAAAGATACAATTATTGACAAGCTTTTGACAAGTATTCACATCCCTTTCTCTTCCACTTGTCAGAATGAGACAGATGAAAGGATGTGACTAACACACAGTCATAAATGAAAACCATAGAATCGCTCTTTTTAAAATTTATTTGAACTTTTTTAACTTTTCACTGAACAATATTGTATTTTGTCTACGGAAATTCGTTGCCGATAGAGTCATTATTTTTTAAATCATAAAACATCCCCTCTATGTACTCACTTAGGTAACGTTTTGTCATATCTTGAGGCAGTGCAGTCTAATTGCATTAGAAACGGAACAGTAAAAATATTAGATTTATTAATAACTAACAAAGAGGTTGATATCACTCCACCAACTCTTCCACTTTTACCAATAGATAACCATTACCCCCATTTTTATGTTTCAATTTCGTTTAAGGTTGTTTCTTATCATATACCGCGGTATCCACTAAAGTATAATTTTCATAAAGCCAATTTTAAAGCATAAAGAAGGACCTGGACAATCTTTACTGGCCTACGATACTCATTACAAGCAATGTAGACGAAGCTGTTGATATTTTTACTCACTTTTTTACACACTCAATTTTTGGTTAAATAAAAAATTCTACACTACTATGGCAAAGCAAAATCTGCTATATGTTTGGTTTTCATCATCTTTAATACACATTGCTATAAACAAGAAAAAAGCTTGGGTCAGGTTCAAGAGTTATAAAAACGCTTCTGATTATGAACATTTTTCTTTATTCATATCTAGGTTTAAATTAGAATGTAACAAATGTTTCAGTAAATATTTATCCTCAGTTGAAGATAGTATAACAAAAAATATTAATCATTTTTGGTCATTCAGATCAAATAAAACAACAAAATGTAGTATTCCTTCGTACATGCGTTACAATAATTTTCAATCAATTGAATCTGACAGAATTTGTAGAATGTTCTCTGATTTTCTCCAGTCTATTCATGAACCTTCCTCTCTTTCACTTAATACATGATAGCCCCCGCCTGAAACAACGGAGACTGATATAACATTAGATTATGTACACCTCGCCGAAATAAAGTTCGAGTAGCATTAAAAACCCTGGAGTCATCAAAAGGTACTGGGCCTGATGGGCTGCCTGCAATTTTCCTTGTTAGAACGGCTAATGCCATTTGCAAATCTCTACACCTGATTTTTAATTAATGTATTTTTTATGGTGTTTTCGCTGAAGTATGGAAACGTGCAAACATTGTACCAGTCATAAGAGCGGCTCTAAGTATTTCGTGGAAAACTATCGTCCCGTTTCTATTTTATGCGAAGTAGCAAAGGTTTTTGTACGACTTGTTCATAATGAATTTTATCCTGTTGTCCATCGTACAATTTTAGAGGAACAACATGTTTTGTTAAAAAGCGATCTACTATTACCATCCTTATTAATTTGACTTCTTTTCTATTTAATAATATGGACAGTAAAGTTCAAACAGAAGTGATTTATATTGACTTAATGAAGGCATTTGACAAGGTGGAGAATGAAATGTTGTTAGGTAAAAATAATTTTAATGGCATACATGGTAATTTGTTACGCTGGTTTTCTTCTTATATTACAAAAAGAACTCAAAAGGTCGTTAAGTGGGTTTGGGTCTGAAAGTATAGATGTCACTTCTGGCATACCTCAGGGCTCCACTTGGACCTCTCCTGTTTATCTTCTGTATGTATAAAAATGAATTGCTGTTCGTTAGTCTCGCTAAAACTCGAGAACGGCTGGACAGATTTGGCTAATTTTGGTCTTGAATTATTTGTGGAAGTCCAGGGAAGGTTTAAAAGGTAAATAAATATGAAAGTGTTCGGAATTAAATAAAAACAACAATTTTGTTTTTCCTTTGATGTGTCCCCCGTCGTCCGATATTTGTTTTGTATGGACATATTTTCTATGAGAGAATTTATTGACGCACGGTTTGACAGTTCTTCTGTAAAACAATTTTTTTACAACAACAGGGAGCATATTTTACGAAATAATTATTGATGTTAGGAAATATTCTTGAAAAATTCATAAAAAAACTATTTTATTTATTATATACAGAACAACGTCTGTCGGGTCAACTAGTTATTTATATTAATGACAGAAAGCAGTGTTTTGATAATTGTAAATTTTTACTATGTGCTGATGATCTAAAAATATTTAAATCAATTCAATCAAACCTCAATGATTGTGATATAATCCAACAGGACCTAAATATATTTTCTGATTATTGCAGAAATAATAAATTAAAAAAAAAAGTGCAGTATTAATTACAATTATTCTCTTTGTAATGTTACTTTGAGTAAAGTTTTATCTGTTAAGGACCTAGGAGTTATCTTGGATACTAAATTACACTTAAATCTTCATATTGACAAAATTGTTAACACTGCTTTCAAAATGTATGGATTTATCATGAAAACATCCATTGACTTTAAGAAGCCCTATACTTTTGTACATTTATATAAAACCCTTGTACGTTCGCAATTGGAATATGCCGTTCCTATTTGGCACCCTCTTTACAAAAAGTATTACGATATGATAGAAAATATCCAACGTTAATTCTTAAGATCGATGAGTTACAGATGCTATGGCAATTACAATATTATGTCGCGCGCAGATTTGATAAATAAGTATAAACTACTATCCCTTCAATCAAAGCGCAAACTTCTTCAATGCATGTGTCTGCACGGTATTAAACATAACAAACTTGATAGTACTGTAATGACCAACAAATTTAATTATGTTATTCCTAGAACAGCCCATATCCGACGACTGTGTAATCCTACACTTTTTCTTTTGTTTGGAAATGGGCCGTGAGCAATGAGCAATAAGCTCAAATATTTGCCGATCACCTTGAACAGATCTTTAACCCAAATGAGTGTGATTTTAACGAGACGCTTACACCAGACAATACACATTAACTCCAAACAGAGGAGGATTTTATTAAGCTCTGTTCACCTAACTTTTAAGAGAAATAAAATATAATATAAGTAAAAAAAACTCCTGGATATGATTTGATATCCAGGGAAATTCTTCATCAACTCCCAAAAAAAGGTCTCGTTAAATTAACGACCCTTATTAATTGTGTAATTAGATAACGACAAGTTCCAGATCTGTGGAAAGTTGTCTGTCATCGTGACTGCAAAATCAGGAAAGCCACCGAACCAAACAGCATCATATAGGTCAATTTGCTTCCTGTAATGTCCAAGCTTTTTGAGAAGTTGCTATTTAAACGGCTGAAGCCTATAGAGTATAATTTATTTATTTATTTATTAGAAAAGGCTTACCAACTAGACACACAATTAATATTATGACTACTTATAATATAAAATTTCTTATATTTATATTTGTATATCGAACTTATAGGTATGCACAGCGTTGCCTTCATTTATTATTGTAAGTTAAGTAATACTACTACAATATGTGTTTACTATTACTAAAAACTATAATTTTATACATCCAAATTATTAGGGGTTCAAAAGCGTATTTTTTAAAATTCCAAATGTATTAAAATTTATATCTATACTACTATTACTATGGAATTTACTGTTGTATAATTTTGAGATAAGTTGGATAGGTGAATTTGAGCCATAATTGTTTCTGAAGAATCGTACATGTACTGGCAGATATGTACTAATACGACAAGGATAAGGTGGTACACATAATCCAATCTTAGATAGAAGTAATGGACAGTCTAATTGATTATTTAATAATTTATATAAGAAAAGAATTTGTGACGCATTTCTTCGCAATTCTAAGGTTTTCATATTGAAAAATTTTAATTTGTCTTTGTAACTTATAATAGTGTAATTATTAGTGACATAACTCAATTTGGATATAAATTTCTTTTGAACTGACTCAATCCTAGTGATGTACGTTTTGTAATAGGGGCACCAAACTACCGAATTGTATTCAACCTGAGATCTTACAAGAGAATAGTATAGTATTTTAAGCGTAGGAATTGATCTAAAAGCCTTGGTGTTACGTAAGAAAAACCCAAGCATTTTAAAACTTTTGTGAGCTATTTTGTCAATATGTTTATCAAATCTCAACTCCTCGTCTAAAATGACACCCAAATCATTGATATGGTTTATTTGATTTATTTGTATGCCATCAATATGATATTTACTCTCCAATTTCTTTCGTTTCCTAGAAAATTTTATAAAATGACATTTGGACGCATTGAGTTCCATCAAATTATTTTTACACCATAACATTACACGGTGGATATCATTCTGTAGTTTCGTTTGATCCTCTGAACAAGTAACTGTACGATATATTTTTAAGTCATCTGCATATAACTCGTAATTTGATTCTTGAATACTCTTGGAAATATCGTTTATAAACAGTGTAAACAATAATGGTCCCAAATTAGAGCCTTGAGGAACACCAGATGTTTGTTGAAATTCTCTAGATTGATACCCACTTATTTTAACTACTTGTGGTCGATGAGCTAAATATGATTCTAACCATACCAATACACTTTCTGAAAAGCAGTATGCATCTCTTAGCTTCTTTATTAGCAGGGTGTGGTCGACTTTGTCAAACGCCTTACTAAAATCTGTATACACAGCGTCAACCTCCTTATCATTGCTCATTTCAGTTATAACAGAATCAGTAAAACACATCAAATTTGTAAGGGTTGATCGTTTTTTAACGAAACCATGTTGTTTTTCACTTATTAAATGTTTAGTTTCCCATGAGATTTGGGAACAGACAAAATATTCAAATATTTTGGCAGGAGTACTTAGTACAGTAATTGGTCTATAATTTTTAATATCCGATTTATTACCCTTCTTGAATATAGGCACCACCTTCCCTTTTTTCCATTCACTTGGAAATATACCATCCCTCAGAGATTTATTATATATTATTGATAAAGGTATCGATAATTCCGCAGCACAATTTTTATAGAATACGGGAGGTATACCATCAGTTCCCGCACTTTTATTAATGACAAGAGACATTAACTTATTTTTAACTTCTGTTTCGCTTACCTGTAGGTGATTTGTACTATTTTTATTAAATTTTGATGTAGTGTGTCTATCCTTTTGTGGTGAAACAATTCTTGATGTGTTATTATATATAGATGAAAAGAACTCAGCAAAAAAGTTAGCAATCTCAGTGCCATCGTTCGATGAACTATCGTTTAATTTCATTAAAGATGGAATTATACTTGTATTACCTCTTTTAGATTTTATGTAAGACCAGAACATTTTTGGGTTTACTTTTATATTATCTTATATTTTTTTTATATATTTTTCATAAGCACTATTTATAAGGACACGAGATCTTTCTTTTAATAAGTTATATTGTAGTTTATCCATTTCATTCATATATTTTTTGTAGCGTTTTCGTATCTTTTCTTTCTCATTCAACACTTGAATAAGGTTATGTGTGAACCAGGGAGGGTATTTATAATTTCGTTTGAATTGTTTAGGAACATGTAGTTTTATAAATTTATATAAAATGGAATAAAATTTCGTTACCATAGCATCTATATCCATACAGCTACTTAATTCTGACAACCAGTTTATCGATGAAATTTCACTTTTTATTAATTCATATGCACCCTTGAAGAAATTGAGAGAATTTTCACGGACATTATTTTTTTCTTTTAAATAACTCATTTGAAGCAGGTCTAACGATACACTGATTCTAGAGTACCAGTTTGGTTTCCGCGAAAAACACTCAACCACACATCAAGTGCATAGAATTTCAAATATTATAGATAAAGCCCTAAGGATTTAGGTCTACCTAGGACCTAGGTCTCTAAAGAACAAAGAAGTTTGCTCAACAATATTCCTGGATGTGGCGCAAGCTTTCGATAAAGTTTGGCATGAAGGCCTTATTTACAAGCTAAGAATGACTTTACCAAAATCATTTGCAAATATTCTTGAATCTTATATTACCAATAGATATTTTAGGATTCAACAAGAGGTCATGTGGTCACATGTCACAGAGGTAAATGTGATCTATTTTCAGGCTGAAGGTTCCCTTTGTTAATTTTAAGATGGACCTAAGCCAAGGTTACTAATTTACATAATTTACATAACTAATGTTTTTTAAAAGTTTTCTTTTGCGTGGTGTAGTAGTTTCTGAATCTTTGGTTTTAATTTTTCAGGCATTGAAATAAAATTTTTTGAAGTCGTGGGCACGGGTCCTAAATCTGAAATTAGAAGAAAAAAAAATTAACAGAAATTAGTTAACCCTAATTTTAGTCGTAAAAAGTTTTTTTGCACATCATGTACAAAATAATATAATAAAAAGGATTTTAAAGGTTAATCAAATTAAACCATAATCACTTTATTCATGTAGGTCACGGAAATGACACTTATGAATGTCAAAAAAAAATCTTATTGAATCTACCGTTACTTCGTAAAGGATTGAGCTAATAAGAAGAAGTTGCAAGAAACTCATTGCCACTCTTTTAAATCAAGATTTATATTTTCATTGTTTTACAAATCATTTCAATTACAATATAATATGTAAAGTGATGCAACAAACGTTAAATAGTCAATTCCTTACACGAGTAAGTCAAAAAAATAAATGTAAATTAATACAAAACAAAAGTTTTTATTGAGTATAGTAGCTGCATCATCCATACACACCCTAAATACATAAAGGTATTCTGTGGGCATTTTATAAGGGATTATATTTATATATTTATACCATTTTATTAGCAATTATAAAAAATATAATATTTAATTTTATAACCATGAAGCAGAGTTTCGGGCTACAGGATCATCCACCATAAGTAGCACCCGTTCACGAAAATGACGCATGGGCCAGCCATCGCCTCCCTCGACCATACTTTAGGGAAGGTAACGACCCGTCCCACGTCACAAGCAGTGACATTTAAGCGAGCATGATGAAAGCTGTCACAAGAACTCAACCAAATCAGTAAAAAAAAAGAATGTTCATCTACAATATATTCAAAAATACCCACTATACTACACATAAACACATTTATTAAACTTATAAACTAAACTCAATAAACTTTAAAAAATATATAAATAACATAAAAATTAAATAAATAAATAAAAATAAATTTAATAATAATCAAAAATAAAATATCGACAATTGATAAAAAAGTGTCAAGCACTATCGATACATTGTAATAGTATAATTTTACTCTAAATTAATTAAATCAATACTCTATCACTTTTAATCACTTGAAGCATTATTTATTAGCATATTATTAGTTAGAAAATTCTCTTATTCCCATCTGATTTTAAACCACGTATTTTAAAAGTTTTATAATACATTATTTAGCTTTGAAATGTCTTATTCACTCTACAAATAATTAAGAAAATTTCCCTGAATAATGCACGAATAAAGTAAAAGAAAACGACATTTCAAACTAACAGTGGTAACAGTCACTTTTATTTCGAATGAATGACACACAAACAAACAAAAGAGCCGAATAACATATATTCGGCTCAGAGCGAGACAGCGTTTGCTCTTCATACATTTTCAAGTCTAATACATAGTTACGGCAGGCTGAATGAAATAAAATGGCTTCATGCTATTGTTTAGCATTTCAATACACACAAGAGGAGATAGGTCTGTCTCTTTTCAATGCATTACGTTTAGTATAGGTAACAAAAGTGAAGCCAGAGCTGTACTGATTTAAGATTTTACATTTACTTTTTGGCCACAGAATGACTAGCATCCACGGTCATGATATGTAATAAATAAAAAAAAAATCTTTCTAAGTTTCTACTTTCTAGGTTATGAGCAAAATAAACATCTAAAATTGTTTTTTAAATCAGTTACCTCATAGTTTTACAAAAAATGACATCCAATGATTTCATGTTAAATGATAGCGATACAGAAAATGATTCTGATGAAGAAGTAAGACATTTCCTTTATTGATCCTATGCTTTAGTTTTATTAAATATTTATGAACACGCTTATTTCAGTTACAAGAAGCATTTGCGAAAGGCTTGTTAAAAGTCGGCCTAAATGAGGAAATAGAGAAGATAGAAAAACGTTACGTGAACAACGTAGCTGATTTGAAAGCTAAATTAAAAGAATTTGAGTTAAAATTGCCATGGATAGAAACCTTAGACCTTATTACTACAGTGGCACCAATGGCCCCTGATGTTGCCTTACAGATACAGCAGACAGCTCAACGAAGGAAGTAAGCGATTTCTAAATCAATCTCATATACTCTTATTATTATTTTTGATTAGATTGAATAATTGAATCTATAAGGTTTCTTAGCTTAGGTAACTAAGGTAGTATAAGCTCGCTGAGATATTCGCATTTTCATGGGACATGTTGCGATTATGGTTTGTATAACTACAAGATTATATATTGTATAAGTATTAGATTAGTTTTCCAAGGACATGGTTTTACCATTCATCCACTTGGTATTGTTGTGGCTACTGGCATTGCATACGGACATCTTTTAGAATTTATCATGGGGAGTGTTTCTTCTTAGCAACTCTTGTTGCTTGGGCTAATTTCTACCCTTGAGTCTGAATTGCACCACATGCCACAAAGTAAATATCATCCTCATCATTTGCATGTGTGGTGCTAATGGAAATTTCATATGTATTACCAAACTGTGGTATAAGATTCCTTGTGTGGTGTTTTCAAGTGTTCAAAAGTATTTCTTGTTTGATTCCTCTAGTGTCTATGGCAAACAACTCTGATGGAAATTTGGGTCACAGCTGAGCTACATACAAAACTTCAGAGTGGTTCCACCATACACCCTCAATGAGTTTCCAGTAGACCTGGGGTCTTTCTGGAACTTTTTTAATCAATCACTATGAAAACTAGTATTACAGAAACTGCCAGGACTGACAACAAGTTCAGTTGGACACAAATGTTTTATCTTAAGTGTTTCATTTGTTGTACCTACCCTTCTTTGGTGAAGGTATAAAGGTTGATATTATACTATATTATATACTATTGATATTATACTATATTATGTATTATATACTATATTATATACTTTCTGAGTAGGTGGTATATTTTTTGAATGCGAACAAGAGTTATTGAACTTTTACTGGCTTTCAATAGCTGTTGTATGTTCCATGTGCAAAAAACTTTATTTGAATAGTCCTAGAGACATATGTGCTTGTTTTTTTTTACTTAGCTTAAAACTTTTTTTCAGAAATTTACAAGAAAACTCAAAAGGAAATAAATTATATGATCCAACACAGGACCCAGTGTTAAATGAGTTTAAAAGAGAGAACCTTATCCATAGACAAGCTCAGGCTGCTGTTGTTGATGGTATTAAGAGATTGAAAGATCTCAATATACCCACTAAGAGGTACATAGATTAATATTTTACTTTTAAAAATTAATAGGTATTTAATTGTAAGACTCAGGGTTGTATCAAGGCTGTAAAGTGATCTGTAAGGTTTGCCAATGCTACAGCTAAATGACTATTATAAGGTAAGATCATCTTAGGAATAAGTACTTGTTGTTATTATGTATGTTGAAGGTTTTCTCACGCCACTGAATGTCTATTTTTATTTTGTGTGAAATTTGGTCTGGGTTTTAACAGGTAATTTTTTGTTAACCTAGTTGTTGCCAGTGCAAGCTGGTCTACATCACACACAACCCATGATTTACTAGCAAGTGTGTGCAGGTTTCCTGATGATGATTTTTTTATCATGAGAGTGTCCAATAAACATTACTTATTTATTTATTTATATTACTTATAAATTGTATAAAGTTTCAGGAGGACCCTCTTGTTGATAGGTTTGCCTAGAAAAGCAGGCCCTTCTCTCTCTTCACTCATATCCGCCATCAGCATGTCTTCAAGCTTATTTTGGAAAAGCTGTACTGTGTACGCGTCTATGTGTTGTGACAGATGTTATTGCCATAAATGGGCCAGACTTTGCTGCATTGGCATATGGCCCGACTCAGTAATTAAGCCCTCTTGTGGCCCCTCTTCAAGAGTTAGTATTATCCAGACAAGTGCGTTTGGTTGAGCCACTGCACCAACATTATTGGAAGAAGGCCCTCGGTTGTTTTAGGCCTCCTTGGAATCAGTTCGGGTTTAGTTTCCTGGTATTTCAGAACCTCGTGAGGTGCTGGGCTGAGGTTCTGTTATTGAGGAGGCCATTGAGGTGCTAGCATTTTGAGCTTCAGTCTTGCGAAGGCGACCTGCTATACTCTGTCTCCTGTTGGGTCGATGCTGACTCTTTATGTGCCTTTCGGCCCTTATAGGACACGAGGGTTCAACCAGCCTCGAGTCTACTGACTGATTGGGCAGACACTACTGGCGCAGTGTCTGTGCCCATAGGCGGTTGGGTAGGTAGCAGTTATGGTAGCTTTCGGTGTCCATGTAGGTCCCTTTATAAGGGGTTTATTGCATCTATTATTCTACATGTTACAACCGTGTAAACAGTTGTTCCCCCACCCTCCACGGAACCCGCACCTTGAGATGACTAACTTAAACATCAGTCTATCAATTTCTCAACTTCTGGGATCCAATATGATCCCAGAAATTGTAGAAGCATATGCAAATAAAATACCTACTAACTCGACTTGACCGAGTAGTAGGCATAACAAGTTTATCTTTGTTCCTCATGTTAACATTATGAATGTCACATTTTCTAGCAAATTTCTAATGTGCTTATAAACATATAGAACATTATCAAGAATATATTGAGAAGCAACATTCAAAAAGTTTAATTCTTTAAATTTTTCTCTTAATGATTCTTTAGGACCTAGGTTATAAATAGCGCAAATAGCCCTCTTCTGCAGCACAAATATGGTATTAATATCGGCCGCACTGCCCCATAACAATATATCATAGGACATAATATTATGAAAATAATTAAAGTACTAGTCACACCGTATCTATTTTAATTAACTGCATATGCTGCAGAACTAAGCCTATTCGCCAATCCTTCAATATGGGGGCCCCATTGAAATCAAGAGTAATGGCTAGAAATACAGCAGATTCCACTGGTTTTACCACCTCTCCATTTAATAAAATATTTGCATCTACATTTTTGACATTTGGCGCGATAAATTTAATATAAGTATTTGGTTTTATGACTATTTAACTCCCCAGGACTCCGTCATCCCCGAGTGCGGCGATCAACTGCGCAGGCCAAAACGCAGGTGGATGCTATAAAATCTTGTCTTTCATCTACACCTCCAACTATACATAGAGGTTTTTATAATAAGTGCCCCATTTCATAAGGTCTAAAAGATTACTTTTAGACTCATTAATTAACTACATTTTACTTGTGAAAATAATACTAGGTGGTAAAATGGTAATAAATAATATTATATGGACTCACATTTAGCAGGTGGTCTTTTTGGTAGTAATCAATTACAATGAATTGGCAATATTATTTTATATAGAATACTCATACACCTTATATCTGAAGTTATAAATGAATGTGGTAGGTAACTAAATATTCTGTCTATATTCAAGGAGTGTCTTTTGGAATTTTATTTTAGACCCGATGACTACTTTGCTGAAATGGCTAAGACAGATGAGCACATGCAGAAGGTTAGGAAGAGCCTGATGTCGAAACAAGCTGAACAAGCGCGAGTCGAAAAAGTGAGGCAGCTAAGAGAACAAAAGAAGATTTCTAAGAGAGTTCAGGTATGATAACTAGACATTCCTTTTTTTGCCACCTGGTCACTGATCTGTTGTATCCTTTGGCTGATACAACTTAGAGATTTTTCAAACTTAAGAGTATACTTCAAACTTAAATTATGCAGCAGATATCTTGTCTCCTGTGGCTGGTTTTTTACTTTCCAGTTTCCATCAAGTGTCCATTGTCAATATAAAAAAATTCGATTATCATTCATAAAGTATTGATGTTTACTTTCAGATTGACACAAAATTAAAACAAGCTGCAGAGAAAAAGCAAATGTTGGAGCAATTGAAACGGGTAAGGAAAGGTAAATCAACAGATTTGGATTTCTTAGAAGATAATAAAGGCAAAGGTGGTAAGGGAAAGGATAACAAAAACAAAGGGAATAAAAAACGAATGATGAAAGATAAAAAATTCGGATTTGGAGGCAAGAAGAAAGGTTCTAAGTTAAATACAAGGGATTCTTCAAATCAAATGGATGGTTTTAATAGTTCTGCTAAGAAAACACCATATAATTTCAAATCAAAATCATTTAATCCTAAGAGCAAGAAAAAGAATCAGCGACCAGGTAAATCTAAGAGGAAGAATACGAAAAGATAACAATAATTTGCTTAATAATGAATAAAGAATGACACAATATTATTGTCTTTTTTTTTAATGGAATAGGAGGACAAACGAGCGTACGGGTCACCTAGTGTTAAGTGATCACCGCCGTCGGATAGGCACTACACTCCTGACCAGGCAATGGTCGGACGTTCCGAGAGGGACGTCGACAAAGACCTGGTAACCATCGGGATGTGTAGTCAGCAGAAGATCTAATAAGGGCGGCATGTGGCTATCCATATCCGGGAGCCGCGTTGGCGACTCAACCAATTGGGACAGACCATACGCCAATGCAAAATTATGCACAGATCGCCCTGCGCAGTCTGTGGTACGTGATACAAGCCATTCATAGAAATAAAGGGTGTCCCTATGCGTCCATCTGAAAATCTTTTTGAGGTCTTTGACAAACTAGGGAGCCATACTGGATGCATCATCCCCAAAGAGCAATAAACTACATTTCAAGAGTCCCTATGCGCAATGACAAGCATAATAAGAACATTATAGTTTCGGTGCATAACAGATACCTAAAAGATGACTTCGTTGCTGCAGCAAAAAAGCGTGCATTGATACCCACCGACCTGGGCCTACAGGGTGTAAACAGGGTTTACGTGAACGATTACCTGACATATACAAATAAGATGCTCTTAAATAAAGCAAAGAGGCTAGGTAAGGAGCGGGATTTTTCCTACATCTGGGTCAAGAGGTGCAAAATATTTGCTCGAAAAAACCCTAGTTCTCATATATCAATTGCATCAGAATCAGATCTCAAAAAGATTTCATAATCAAATTAGTTGTAAGCTATAGTTTTATAAAGTTTCAACTTGTTATATTTCTACTAATAATACCTATAGCCGTATTGTAAGTTTCAGAAGGGCCGATTTGCCAGCAGTTCAATACTATGCTTACTTACGTGCCATGCGCACGTGCAGATTTTCCCTCAAATTGTAAATAATTTCGTGTTTTTTTGTTGAAATTTTGCCCCCGGAAGTATATAAATTATTAAAATCACTCAATCTAGCCAAATCTGCTGGCCCAGATAACATCCCTGCAGTGTTTGTTGTAAATTGTGCCAGGAGTCTTGTCATTCCCCTCACCTTGTTGTTCAAACACTCTCTATCAGAGGGAGTGGTATCTAAAATTTGGAAAACGGCTTACATTACTCCGATACACAAAAAAAGCCCTAAAGATATAGTTATAAATTATAGACCTATATCTAAATTATGCTTATGTGCCAAAATTTTAGAGAGAGTTGTTTATAAGCAATTATATGATTGCTTAAAACACACTTTTAGCTCAGAGCAACATGGTTTCTTGAAAGGACTATCCACTGTTTCAAACCTTATTATTTGTAGCGACTATCTGGCTGTCGATATGTCAGAACCTTCACAAGTTGATGTCATATATACAGATTACAGTAAATGTTTCGATAGAATTGACCACTTACTCTTATTCAAAGAGTATAATAATATATAGGGAAAAGAGAGCCCTCTCTACGCATTATGAGCTGTCTATTTGAAAACTAGCGCCAACTGAATATTGGCCCCGAAAATAACTGCAAATATGCTTCGAAAATTAAAACAAAACGAAAATGAAATATTTAAACATTGCAATATCTTGCCCATTTATCATAAAGTTAAGCAAATGCTATTGAGCCAATACTTTTTTAATGAAAAAATAAGATTGCAAAAGATAGAACACCCTATACAAACAAGAGCCATAACTCAGAACCGGTTGTCGATTCTCCGGGCCTGCAACGTGTACGGCGAACGAACTGCCGATTACCTAATACCTCGCTTGCTAAATGAGCTGCCCTTCAGTGAGCGGCAAAATTTAAATACTAAAAACATTAATTATAGAATAAAGGATTACCTATTACATAAATTATAGCAGCTAAGAGAATTTGAACCTGCTAAGTCATATTTATAAGTTATATTTATTCGTTTTTTAAGTCTTTTAAAATAGTTTCACTGTGTTCATTTAATTTATAGCATAAGTTGTTGTATTAAGTGTTATTAGCATTAGTTGTTAACCTTTGTGGTTTTTTTTAGATGCTAATTTGACCTAGTTTTATATCGGTATATGTAATATGTATAATATTAGCTCGAAATGATGAAATTCATTTTTAATGTTGTTACGCAATGAAATAACTAACTCTACTTTTTAATGTAGGTATTGCAATTTTAATTAAATAACTAACTTTACGCGCAATTACCATGTTGAAATTGCGCGTAGAGTTAGTTATTTAATTTTGCCACAACATAGAACATAAAGGATAGGATTTAGTAGTGTTGGTATGAGTAACTGAAGTTATTGGGTGAGAGAAATAAAAAGCAATGTTTGCATATTACTTTTTATTTTTATAATGTTTATGTTTATCATAATATTGTTGGGCAGCTGTTTTTGTTTCGTCTTCACCCACATAATATGTTAATTTTCCGGACAAAATTCGATCGATCGATCGGCACCACTTTTTAACCTTGCTTTGAAAGATTGTCCTTTTTTTCGCAAGCGCGATATTTCTGCTTGAAGATGCTTGATCTTTGTGCACTGTGGATCCATTAGATCTGTGAAAGAATGTTTAATTTACAAATTGCATAGTATAATATATGTATTATATGGTATTAAATAAATGGACAATATGAAAAAGGATTCAGTCTTAAAGTCTATACATATAAAAAAGAATTGCTGTTCGTTAGTCTTGCTAAAACTTGAGAAAGGCTGGATCGATTTGGCTAATTTCGGTCTTGAATATTTGTGGAAGGCCAGTAAAGGTTTTGATAAGAAGAAGAATTTAATATGTACAGCACGACGTCCGTCGGGTCAGCTAGTAATGAATAAAAATATATTCAAAATTTCATTCCCACACGGACATTAGCTGTTCTCAATCCTATCATGTACCAATGCAACCTTCATCAAAAAAGACATTTGGCTCAATAGTCTTATGTCATGTCATGCATTAATCTGCTGTTATAAAATTACTGTCACATTTATGGTTAATCTTTGTTAAATAAAGACCTTTTGAATTTCTTATGAGTGTTGTAATCTTACATCAAAGCCCGCCATTGTCAGGTGTACTACTCCCTAACTTTGACTCACATACTACAAAATAAATGATGGGCCATTACAAGAATCTTGCTGATTTTTGTCCCCAGCTCCGGGACTGTGAGGGAACTACTTTGCCCACCTAGACAAAAGATCATAAACTATGCCAAATTTCATACAAATTTATTCAGCACTTTTTGGATAAAAAAGTATAAAAACAATATTTTCAAAAGAAATCAGAATCTTTCCCATTTGTAATAGTAGTATAATAATATTAATACCTTTTCCAGCTGTTCCTTTAGGCTAGCTAATAAAACTATAATTATGTTCCAGCATCAAGCACCATGCTGAAGTAAATTGTTGAAATGCATCTGAAATTGGAAATAATACTTATGTAGTTTGTTGCCCACTTTGTAAGAGTGAATTTTAACTATACTTTTCAAATAATTTCAATCAGACGATAATGGAGAAAAATAAAAATAAAACCAAAAAAGAATCATAATGAAGTAGCACTCAGAAAATGTAGAACCAGGGCAGCATTTCTTAAGAGTCTAGAGCTCAAATTAAATCACAAGTTGAAATAAGCTGTCAAACAAAACCATTATAGAAAAAAAGACATACCGACACTTCTCACAAAATTTAAAATCATAAAATTTTGTTTTTATTTAGGGTTAGGTGTGTATAATAGATAGAAATATATTATATTATATAATATTTTGGTATGTGTTCAAAACAAAATATAATAATTAATTTATATATTTATTATTATTCATAATATCCAACAAATTGAAAAAAATATGTGAATTTTACCTGCAGCTACAGGTAGGAATGTTGTTGAAGTTGATGCTTTTTCTAAAATAAAGTTGCTCACATATGGCTCTGTAAAAATTAAATATAATAATAGATTAATGATTATTTATTATTTGTATGCCACAGAGAACCGGAGAACTTTTATTGTGATTTGTAAAATCTTATGTAAATGAAATGAAACTATGAAGACTATATTATATGAACACATGACATTAAGATCAAGGTCAAATGTGGGATTTTCAATCAATAACATTTTATGGGCCCAAGATTTTAAAATTACAACCAAGAAATACATCAAAATGTTGTATGTGTATGTCCATAAATATCAATAATTTTAAGAAAAAACATAAAAGACATGGAATTAAAAGCAGAACAAAATCAAATTGTCAATGCCCATTTCTAGGCTAAATTCTGACAGATTTTTATCAGCAATTGAGTTTGCCTTTATATTCTTTCTACACTTATGTTATAGTAACCTTTACGACATTGTAAATAAGTTTAAAAAATTATTTACCTGAACAGTCTTGCTGTATTATTGTAGGCAGTAAATGTTGTGTGGATGAAGCTTGTCCTAAGATTACTTTACTCTGTAGTAGTCCTGAAAAATAATGTGAATATGTAAAGATTATGTTTCATTATTAAATGATTAACATTGATAATGAACCAGTTTCAGCTAGAAATGGAACCATTGAATTTTGTAATCACAACTGTGTAAGAAAATCAGGTGTTTCCAGAATGATACAATATACCTTCAAAAAAACCATCAACTCAACAAAGATTCTTAGTGGTGTGACTAAATCTGACAGAATAAGGAATAGAATCGAATATTAACTCAATATGTGTTAAATTAGGGGACTTACCAGGCAGGTGAAGCATCGGAACTGCCAATGTGCTTAGCCGTTGATTACGATTTCTGTGTCTGTCAGAAAAGTGTATATCACAAATTCTCTTCTTCTTATAACATTCAAAATCAGATGTTTAAGGGTTTCCACCAACAAGAATGACCCAAGTTTTAAACTGCTCAGAAAATTTGACAACATCTGGGAAACGATGCATTGGAATCTCTGAAAATAATAAATAACATTATTAAATTAATTGAGTGACTATTAAAGCCATCAGATAAATTGTGATAACCTAGTGTTATGACCATTGGACTCATATATTGACTTTTCTCTTCATAAAAATGGTGTCAGAAGCCAGCACAGCTGTCAATTATTATTAAACCATATAAGTTAGGGAAAGTCTGAAGTCTGACATAAGGGGATTGGAGTTTAATCTTTGGGGCAAGATACAGACCGGTATGTTTATAATAGTTTTAAACATGATTGCAAATTCAATCTACGGACCGGTAGTAGAACCTGAGAGTAGAGCAAACCTTATATGATACTTTATTTATCACAAGATTAGTCAATAAACTATACTGTTAAGATTTAAGAGAATATTTTACTTACCACGGAGCGCACAACCGAAAGCACAACGTCTCGGCATTACACCAAAGTTCATAAATTCCACAAACAAAAGTGTCTCTATACATAAAGTAGAAATTCACAGAATAAGGAGATTTTTGGAGTGAATTCGCAACAGCAAGGCGGAGGAAAACAAGGCTCGACTCGACGCACTTACACTTTGATTTCAATACCAAAAATATGCAAAATGGAAAACACGAGAGTAGCCGCCATTTTATGACCAGTGGGCAGGTTTCAAAGCGAGTGACAGCTGACAAAGCTTTAATTTTGGGGCCAACTATCAGATGGCACTACAGGTTTCTGAAAATGTCTCTATAAGGCGATTGTCCCACCCCTGCTCTTATTGCGTAAGTTGCAGTCTGTAGGTATACGGGGTAATCTGTTCAGATGTTTACATCATATGTACAAAACAGGTGCCAGACCGTCGTACTACAAGGCTGCGCATCGTCAACAATCCTGTAGGTCTACTCGCAAAATCAACAACGATATATTCGGAACGATACGATAATAACACGAATATATCGCACCTACCCTACTCTAACAAATGTTCGTATTCCAAATCGTTTATCGTAACAACATCGTTAGCATAGACTAATATTTTGATTTTTTACGATGTTAGAGTGAATGAATTATGCGCAAACTATGTTTAATCTGTGCTATGTCGCTGCGAAGTATCAAAAGACAAAACATAGCTTAGGCGCTTAGAACCATGCCAGACTCTGCACCACCAATGTAAATATTAAATAATTATATAATGAATATAATATGACCATTTTAAATTGAAAAAATATTTCAAAACTAATGGATAATAAAAAGAAAAAAAATGTAACTCAACCCTTCTCGTTGACTTCCTATTTCTCAGGCGGCCATTTGCATTACTTTCTACGCATAAACGATCAACAAAATGACTTAAATTACTTGGTAGTAAATAAATCCTGTTGAATAGTAAATCACATATAATTATTTTAATTTTATTTATTAAGTATGTATATTGTATAGCAAATATATCTATACAACTTGAAACGATAATAGCAACGACAGCCTAGAAGGTGTCGTTGAGATTATCGTAAAAGTGACGTTTAATTGTTTGTCGAATTCGAATATTCGTCTCTGACATTTTCAACTAAGAGTAGGTCTAGACCGATAATATCGAATAATGTTTCGTTCGTTCAATCATCGTTTCAACATTGATTACGATGTAACTAAGAGTAGGATTCGGCACGACTAATGCGACGATTTATCGAATATCGATTTTAGGTGTAGGCCCCCTGATCCCATCAGGAGTTCCTCAAGGATCACTTCTAGGTCCCCTTCTTGTTAATATATTTATAAACGATATTTCTTCATGCTCATTCTTAATTCAAAAATATTATTATATGCTGACGATATGAAGATACTATCTCCTATCAGATTACTTGAATGTGCACAACACCTTCAGGATGATCTCGATAGATTTGAACATTATTGCTTAGAAAAAATTTAGATTTAAATGTTAATAAACGTTATATAACTTCATATACTAGAAAATCTACTCCCATTACATTCAATTATAGATTAAAATATTCGTAAAAAGAGTCCACTCGATTTACGACCTAGGAATTGTATTTGATAATAAATTAATATTTGACGATCACATTAACTCGATCATAAGTAAGGCATCGAAATCCTTAGGTTTTATCTTACGTATGTCTTCAGAATTTAATTCCATTAAAGCCATAAAAATATTATACTGTGCATATGTTAGAAGTCACTTAGAATACGCCTCACAAGTGTGGAATAGACCCGTCTACAATATTGTATATATTTAGACGTATTGAAGCGTTACAAAACGGTTTCTGCGTCATCTTCAATTTAAAATAAAAGCATATCTTCCGAACTACAATAAGTCAGAAATTCCATATTCTGCCATTGGAATAGAGGATATAGCCGATTCATCATTTCATCAATACTTAATGAATATAGCGAGGGGTTCGGTCGACTGAACTGCTCGCGCGCATTGGTCTTCAGGTTCCGTTTGCTTCACTCCGGAAACCATGCTGCCTGCATGTTCCCGGAGCTAGAACTAATTATAGACAAAATAGTTATCTACTGCGGGCTGGTCGGTCTTTCAACGATTTGTCTAAGCTATTAGACCTGGATTTGTTCACCACTCCAATTAGGCAGGTAAAACAGCTCCTTACCGAGAACTTTTTCAATCAGGTGTAATTGTAAATTTTACTTATTTTGTTTTTTTTTTGTCTCTTTATCATTTTATATAATTTTCGTATTTGTTGTCCACTTAACTCTTACATCATATATCAATTCCTATCTGTGAAAACTTTTAATTGTCCTTCTATAATTATGTAACTTATATTTTTTAACCTAGCTGTTAAGTTTTCCAAAAAATGTAAAATAAAATAAAATAAAAATAATTAACTTCATAGTTAATAGTGATTTTTCTTATGGTCAGGTACCTAATTATTAAAATCTGTGATCAATGTGAAAACCGTTATGTTGTCGTATTACTCGATAGATTCAGTGTTCGATTTGGAAATATGAAAAAGTTTATGAAGGTGACACTAGATGACGTTTAATCTAGTATTGTTTTTAATTTGAACTTAGATGGAATGTCTGTGGTTCAACGCCATCTAAATAAAGTTTAGGAAACTAACGTACATTAGCCACAACACTTCTTATTGCAAAATAATTTTCAAAAGTAACGCTAGGTGGCCGACAGGAAAATACAATGCTAATTGTTGCCTTATTTGTAAGCAGATAAAGTCTGGTTTTATTTAAATGAGAAAAACGTGAATATCCGATTTGATGAGTAGATTTTACTGTGAATATTTTTCTCATACCGGCCCCCTTATATGAAAATCGATTCTTAAGTCATTTGGTACCTAATATCTCGTTGCATTTTCTTTAAACGCAGGTAACGAATCTTTAAAAATGTCTACCTCACCACAAATTGAGTTATAAAGTCATAGACATATGGGACATGATTGCTTAAGGTTAGTTTTGGCAAATGGCCGATGGAATAGGCCTGGTCCGACCTGTGCACGCCTTGATACTCGGCGGGGAACTCGTAACCTGACGGAGTGCACGAGTGATGGACAGTCGAGCTGATTTCTAATTATTTTGTATGAAAATATTAAATCTAGCGCTTGTCGTTGAACAGAAATACTTTTCATGTTAGTGTCCCAACTTGTCCCAGTACAATGGCAATTGCTTATGCAGGTACATTTTCAAGAATACTCTAAGCATTTTTATGAATATACAACGTGAATCAAAAAGGGTATACTATGCTTTGAACCCGACATTCCTTAGGTCATCTCTAATGATTATGTAAAGTCAGAAATGAATTAGCGTTACATTTGAATACAATATTTAAAGTCCACAATTTTCGCAAAAACTATGCTTCCAACAACCCTTATCAGCTGTTTTTCTGAACTCTATTTGACCTAAAACAGATGAATAACGTAGATGTGACATAATATCAGATAATAGTAAAATGCCTACTGCTCATTGCACCTGTGAGGAAAATTATAATCTCATTTTGCCATGATGACGAAATTATTTTGTATGTGCATTTTCTTTAGCTGACATTGAAAATCATTCTAAATTTGTATTTACTTTAATTACCAATAAAGATAGGTAATTCTAATTATGAAACTCTTTAATGCATATTTTTAGGTTAAAAAGTTCGGCCTATCGGCATTTTTACTCTTTGAATTGTGTGAATGTGAATATCATGATTCAAATATTTACTGCTCTGTGATTGGAGAATGTTTATGTGTTTGTAAAATCAAAGGGATTGCCGATTGTAAAGGAACCTACACACCGGGCCATTTTTAATTCAAGATTCTATTGATGTGTTGGAAATTAAATGAGTTCTCATTTTTGATAAGTTATTACCTAAGCACTTTAATGTAGGATTATTTGAATGATTGATGTCTCAAGGTGACGAGTGCAATTGTAGTTCCGCACGCGTTTTTGGGTTTTTCTTATTTCTTGATCGGCACTGCATTGTAATGGGCAGGACGTATCAATTACCATTCGCTGAATGTGCAGCTCGTCTTGTCCCTTCTTAACACAAAAAATGTATTATCCAATAAAGATAATTCTAATAGGCTCCTATTAAGAAATTGTTCTTCACGGATAACTTAAGTCAAAAATGTGTTAATAATAGATAGGTAGGTATTTCATTCCCGGGCCGGGCATTTGCAAAGCGTTGGGTTTTTAGTAAGAAATTTCTGAGTAGCAGCCCATAGTTTAGAAATGTGGAGGCTTGCCCCTATTATGTGGGTAAATATGAACCTTGTCCAATTTAACTCCCAGAAGACTCAAGTTTGCGCGTATACCACTAATAAAACCCCATTTGTCGTATCACCGCTCTTTGACAACACTTCCTTTACATCCTCGCCTAGTATCGGAATACTGGGTCTCGAAATCTTGAGAGATTGTCAATTTCGAGGCCATCTGGAGACCAAAGCCAAATAGGCTGTCATCTCTGGTCTGGCGCACCCCAGTTTATACTGGCTCGAGCTTATGCTCGATCAATTTGACCGCGCGCAACGCAGAGCAGCTCGAATTGTCGGGGACCCAGTGCTCTGTGAACGACTGGATCACTTGGCGTTGCGTAGAGACATCGCCTCATTGTGTGTCTTCTACCGTATTTATCAGGGGAGTGTTCCGAAGAGCTGTTTCACCTGATTTCTGCCGCCGAATTCGGTCCTCCACAGTGCAGTTTTCAAAGAGCTTTCTTATGAATGAACTTCCTTGTGCGGTGTTTCCGGGATGATACGACATGGGTACCTTCAATAAAAGCGCATACATCTTAATTAAACGCTCCTGTGATTCCTCTGGTGTTGCAAGCGGCGGTGATCACTTAATTACAGGTGACCCGTACGTTCGTTTGTCTTCCCTTTCCATAACAAATACAATTATTTCGGCGAGTGTGCATACCCCTTAATCATAATTCATAATACCAAATTCAATGGACATTTTATTTAATAATTTTTATACTTTAGTTGTGTTCCGACATTCATGTTTGTTAGATCGTCGCGTTGGACTTTTGGATTGCAGTATTTTCGTATGATAATCATGGCAGATTATGGGAACAATGAATATTACGACATGATATTGTGTGTTGGTGCGGTGAAAAATAACAATCTGGTCGCAGCTCGCGAATTGTACCACCGTCGGTACCGGACTAGTAGTTCGCCGAGCCGAAATATGTATTGAAAGGGAAGGAAGGAACATTAAACCTTTCCTTTAGTGGTGTTGCTGCAAAACCTACGTACCTCCTTATAACTGTATCATGTGTGATGTACCTGGGCTGTTTTGAATGTACTAGTGATGAAATAACTATGTATCTACTTAGGTACCTAACTACCGTTGTGCTAGTGCGTTGGTTTGAGACGAATAATCTGCACTTAAACAGTAAAAAAACAAAGTGTTTATGGTTCATTACACCAAACACAGCGGAGGTACAAACCAACGTACTCATAAATGACCAGAGATTGGAACTTGTGGACACTACGGTCTTCTTGGGTATCACGTTACATAAAAAGCTTCAGTGGGGTCCACATATTACCCATCTAGCAGATAGACACAGCTCTGCGGCATATGCAGTTAGAACAATTAGAGAGTACACGAATGTTGCGGCCGCTAGATTAGTGTACTTTAGTTATTTTCACAGCATCATGACGTACGATATTGACACGGGAGTGGGTCAGGGATTGGAAATAATACTCCGCTTATAGGAAAGAGTCTTTATTTGCGTTCACTTTTTCTGAACTTGCACTTCGCCGGTCTGCCGCTGTTCCTCTTGTGGGCGGCGGTACCTTCAACGCGTCACACCGCACCGAACACTAAGTCTCTTCTATCTTCTTCCTCTTGGAACACTTCCACTTTTCACTACTTCTTCTTCTTTACACTTTCGAGTCAGAACTAGAACTGCCGTAGGCTACGCTTAGTACGGTTTATATACCCCCGGATCCGTTCTATTTTCAAAATGATTCTCCCATTCCATCTTTAAATTTAAATTGTACTAGAATTTTTTTTTAACTTTTTTATCCTGCTTACACATTTTCCATCCCTTTTTTTCTGTTCGATTTGATCCTGAACTAACTAGAAATTTCCTTTAACTTCACAAAACCCAAAAAAATCCATACACTGGTAGGTGTATCGAACCCGGGTCTACAGCGTCTTAAGTAAACACTTTTCCGCTGAGCTACGAGTAATGCTGACGGAGCTGTTGAAATTAACAATGTATTGAAGTTTGACAACTCTCGTCATATACTTCGAAGGGTTGTTACGCAACAATATTACTATGGTGTCATGCTGCTGACATTGATATAGTGTTTGCACTGCAAAAGAGAGCTGTTCGTGCTATATATCAGCTTGGTTATAGACAGTCTCTCAAAGAAAAATTTAAAGAAATAAATATTATGACTGTTCATTGTCAGTACATGAAAATTTAATATATGTTCACAAAAATCGTCACCTTTCTGCTCTTAATAGTGATTTTCATTATTATAACACTAGAAATAAGGGATTGCTTGTAACTAATTCTAGTAGGCTTCATAAGATACATAATAGCTTTAAGGGTAAATGTATTCTCTTCTACAATAAAGTCCCAGCCACTGTTCAGGCATTATCTATAAATAAATTTAAATGTTTTATAAAAAAATGGCTCTGTCGTAAATCCTATTACTCCACTGCTGAATATCTAAATGATCGGACAGCCTGGGACTAGATTGTGATTATTTTATAGCGATAGAAATGACTGTACAATATTGTATATTTTTATTGAAAAGAGCGCAAAAAAAAAGAATGCTGGGAGAGTTTCTTTCGCCGCTTCTTCTCTCTCAGAGCGCCATTTGCTTCCGAAGCGGTAGTAGTATAAGAAATGACATCCAAAAGAACTCTAAAGGAATCAATTTTGAGAAAATAAATGCCTTTTATGCCTACCTAAAACATAATCAACATGACGTGATGTGGTGTTTTCTGTGTATTTATTGTGAAACTCAAGGAGTGTTAAAAAGCTGCGCAGCAAGATTGGTACGTACTATTATTATCGAATACCTAATGTTTAAGTCCGTAGGTAGGTTACCTAATTTTGTTTACAAACAACGGCTCCGCCCATATTAAACGGCGGTCTATTTAAAAGTTAGGGTTGTCTGAGAAATTGAAAAATAATAATTTTATTTTGTAGGGGCTTTTTTTATTCTTATTTATTTTATTTATTCAAATTTAAACATCACAATACTATTGCATATGACTTATATAACTTAGCATTGAGAGGATGTTATACCCTTTTTGATTCACGTTGTATTTCTTAAAGTAGAGTTAGTAAAATTTATACCTTAAATATAATACCTATGCATTGCCCAATAAGTAAAAGGACACCTGTAAATAATTTAAGTCAACTAGGTGAGCCATATCTGTTTTAGTTATGAAGGAATGAGTCTATTAGCCAGATCTTGAATTCGGAATCAAGAATGCACATGCAATGCAAGACTCCACCGGTTTTACCTTATATACAAAACGGACTAAATAAAAATGTTAAACTACACATTTAAGATGCTTTGATGTTAGGCCTTCTCAAGGGACCGATGATATGGTCAAGATCACCAGGATCGATCAGAATATGGTGGATGAGGGCAGCACAGGACTGATCATCGTAGAGATCTTTGGAGGAGGCTTTGTCCAGCAGTGGGCGTCTTCCGGCTTATATGATGATGAAACACACTGGATAACACATCACATAAGACGCAGAGTGTAATTAGAACCTGTCACCCTGTAATTTATATTCAGAGCTTTCTTCGTTATTAACATTAAATAACAAAAATAAAACCCAAGAATACATTATGAACACTTTATTGCTCTACCACTTCCGCCCTTTGCCCTTTTTCTTCTGTTGTTGTTTTCTTTGCCAAGCGCTCTCCGTTGACTTGGGAGCCTCAACCCGTGGACTTTTAGCAGCCGCAGCAGGAGTTGGAGTTTGTTTGCTCATATCACTGTAAAAGACAATACTTTTCTGTACACTGAATATTGTAATGGAGGGAAAGTAAAGTACAACCTGCAAGCTGATTTTATACATTTTAAGATGGTGAATTTATAATAATTCCTTGCCACTTCTCTAATGAAAGCTTGATAAACTTAATTTTCGAATAGGTGGTAAATGCTATTTATAACATTAATATAACTGTGTCCTTTATTGACTCAAAGTATACATGATATTTTTATTATAATGTGCGTTATGACGGCGATAACATCTACGCACTGCGCCCGTCTCCCTCATCATTAATATCTCATATTATTCCTGTTAAATATAATAATATTGTTACTATTGGTCGACGGCTGTGGTCGTCATTCCCTGGCTCCCCTTGATGACGTCACGCCGGATACCGCGCCTCTTCCTGTACGCTGTGCGCTCGTATTTCGGCAACCATCTATAAAATAAACACTACAATAAATAGCAGTACAATTTACCAATAATTAAGTTTATTATATCCTCTTATAACTTTATAATTTGACACATCAACTTTCGTTTTAAACTTAGATAATTTACTTATACGTATAGATAGAGCCTCTAGTTGTTAGGCAACGCATGACCACAGGCCAGGTTTATTATTTTCGTGTGCATGACAACTACGTCTTACACTCGCTATACTAGTAGGTAGTGCTTTACCATCTAGATACATCTTCTACAGCATATATCACACGGAACGCTCAGAGGACTTATTCAGATACTAGCAGCCAAATTTATCACTTCTGCACCATACGTCGAAATGCGACTACGTTTTCACCTGTATCACTGATGTCTGGAATTACATAACCACGCGTTTACCAAAAAACTTTTGTGGGAAAAACAGTGGGAGGCTCCTTTGCACAGGATGCCAGCTATAGTATGGGTACCACAACGGCGGCTATTTCTGTCGTAAATCAGTGTAAGCATTATTGTGTTTCGGTCTGAAGGGCTAGCTAGTGAAATACTGAATAGTGAATTATAAGCCGGCTGCTGTATGCCCCAACCGATACGACTTAGGGACCTTCAAGTCTAGAGTATACCCATCTCAAAGGCCAACAAAGGGTATTTTAACCTCTGGTTGTTGCTGAAGTTCATCGGCGGCTGGTTTTTTAAAATTTCTTTCTCAGGTAAGCCTGTTCTCCTGTATAAAAAATAGTAGATAGCTGCCCTTATCGGAAACTGATTATTTAGTGTGTATAAATTATTTTACAATCTTGCCCAATAGGCATGTTTATAAAATATCACTACAGAGGAAGTAGTGTGTTGCTTAAAAGTATAAGCTACTAAAGTAGCTAGCTGTCACCTAAATCTAAGCGGTATAGGCTACCATTACTTATTTTCAGCTTATAATTATTAATTAATTAATTTGTATTGAATAAAATAAAATTTTCACTATTGTGGAATGTCGCATTATACAAAGTTGTATTTAATTTAAATATTTTTCTATTTTGCTCCTGTGACAAAGCCGAGGAGAATGGGAATGTACACATCATCACTTTGGATTTGGTGTTATTGCAAATATTGATTAGTTTTTCTATATTTTTAAATAGGTCCTTATTTCTAACATTATGAGTGTTATTACCAAACATATATATGTTCATTACCTTTCTGGATCTGGAGGCTTAGAAAGATCAGCGTTGAGTGGAAGCTTTGTCTTCCGTTTGCGTTTCTCTTTCTTCTTCTGACCAAGCTCTGATCCTGGGGTTCTGTAAATTGTAAGTCATTTTATATCTCCTTATAAAACTATTTTATCGACTTAATAAAATATTGCCGACATCAGATATTCTCCATTTTAAACAATAATAGACATAAATGTCTTTCGAAGTGATATTACAAAAATGAGTATTATAATGTTCCACACTCACCCCGGTGACTGCTCCTGTTTGCTTTGTACCGTCTTCTTCACAACCTTCGCGCCCATCATCCATTTTGATGATTCTAATGCTTCTATGTCAATTTTACCCTGAAATTCGTATTACGATATATATATTCAATGTCAAATTTCCTTTTGTAATTATGATAAATAAATAGAGCAAACAATTTATTCTTTGTATGATTTCTATTCAAAAAAAGGAAGAAATTGAAGAGAGAGAAAAGGAAACGACATTTTTTTAAAGTAGTACCTAAAAAAAAGCTCGTACACCTTCCTTAAAGGCAGGCAACACTTCTGTGATTCCTCTGGTGTTGAAAATATAGGCGGCGGTGATCACTTAACATCAGGTAACCTGTACGCTCGTTTGTCTTCCTCTGCCTTAAAGAAACCCTTATTCCCATAAATAATCAGAACGAAATAATAAATTTTTGTGCCATTTATATTGCGTGTTTTAGTTATGGTACAACTTAATGGATAGCTGGGACGAGGTTGGTCAACTGTCCGTCACCGTTCACAGCGCTAAAGGGTTAAGCGCGCTTAATTTGAGCGGAAATGTGAGCGGTTATTGCATTCTGGAACTTGATAACTCCAGAGTAAAAACGCACGTGGTACGGGGCACTCCAGAACTTAACCCGCCCGGATGACCTCAGTTTCATTTTGTTGACAATGGCAAATATGCAATTTTTTATATAATTTTATCGCATAAACTATTAATAAAAAAAAATATCAAATAAGTCAGAATAACAGACTAAGCAGTCGAGAGGTTAGCTAGAAAATTGACTTTTGTCGTTACATTTTACATCGCATTCGCTTTGACCAATAATAAGATCACTTTTCAAATATGGAGCCATTCATAAATTACCTCATAGTGTGACATTGTGTGTGATTTTGAATAAGGAGTCTCAAAATTTGTGACAGCACATTTTTTCAAAACATAATATTTTTGAAGTTATACTTCTTAAGGCTAGTTATGAAAAAATGTTAAGAGGGAAATTTTAATATGCGCGCGCATCACTGTAACACAAAAGTAACAGGTTGGTTCTGCAGTTAAAACAATTTTCTGACGTTAGCGTCATTCGTTATTATTATTTTTGGTTTCTTCGTCCATTACTAGGACAGGCAAAGGGTTCAAGTCCATATAGCCGTATTCATTGTTTAATAATTAATTGTCAAAGTCATAAAATTATGAAGTATGGGTCACGTGATTTATGGAGGGCCCTTATTTGAATCATCCAAAATTTTAGGCATTGTTATGATACAATCTTGTTAATAATAAATATTCGACGTAAATGATATATGACGGCGCGTATTTCTGCCGTGAAGCAGTAATGTGTAAGCATTACTGTTTCGATCTGAAGGGCGCTGTAGCTAGCGAAATTACTGGTCATACAAGCCTTGCTACTTGACAATATGACATTGTCAATATGCGTATCACTCCGGCTAGGTATAAAACTGAATGAACCACATCAATGTAGATGTGGCGTTCAGGTAGATGCTCTTGGACGCCACGGGTTATCCTGCCTAAAATCGGCAGGCCGTATCAGTCG
>CATIXQ010000024.1:5903655-5944669 GCA_949711755.1 Leptidea juvernica
CGCCACACGGCCCGAAGGTTTCGTACTTGCTGGAATGTGATGCAAACACCGTATAAGTGATCTCCGAACGATCTAAAGCCGTTTGAAGTAAACAACTGTTTACAACTGTCAACAACGATCGATCGAGGTTAGCGATCCTACCTACTAAGCTAAAGGTCCCGGGTTGGAATCCCGATAGGTGCAAGCATTTATATGATGAATATGGATGTTTGTTTCCGAATCATGGATGTTTAAAGGTATTTATGTATGTTTATATGAATTTATGTATGTCTAAGTAAGTATATTGTATTAAATATATCATTGTCTTGTAACCCATAACACAGGCTATATATGCTTAACTTGGGGCAAGATAATTTGTGTAAAAAAATGTGTCAATATTATTATTATTATATTATATATCCAAATTCAGTGATAAGTTCTTATGGGATGATAAACCGCTTCGTTACGTAACGAATACGCCCGATACTTCCGTTAGAAAAAAACAAACAAAACAATTTTTAACCGTTCTAATATAATACTACTTTTAAAATGGTTTCAATCCAATCCAGAAATGTATTTATTGCTACTTTTGTAATAAACAATGAATAAACGTTTTCAGAAATAATAATAATAATAACTTTATTTCCCAAACATTACAATAATTAATTAAAAACATTAAAAAAACACACACATACACACACACACGCACTCATACACATACACGCACACACACATACCTCTTTTTAGTGAGTTTGCTAATTCTGTTTAATAATGGATAGCCTTTCGGAAGGACCTAGCCTCTGCAACTCAGGGTATCCTATCGCAGAGGGTAGGGCACAAAAACATTTTGTACCACATATTATTAGTCGAATAAAGGATTATTATTATTATTATTATTAATAGTTAGTAGTTACAAGTTACAAATAGTTCTAAATTATATTATTAATTATTTACATACAGCAAAGTCAGCTAAACTAGTATGAACTGTGTTTCAGCTGTCAAAGACTTCTCGGTACAAGATATTATTACCTATATAGTCAATCAAATTATCAAAATCAGATAACAGAAATATTCTGACATTAGCGACATTCGTTAATTTGTATTGGATTCTTCGTCTATTATTCTTTTCTATGGTCTACTCGACATCCGAAAGGTCGCAACTTCGAGTCGAGTCCCCCATCGTTCATAAATTTTGTTTTTAAATTTGATTTATGAAATTAATCCCAGAAGTGAGGGTTATCACTTTAAAAAATAACAAATTGTTTAGATTTGAAAGAGCGCCACCTTAAGTCAATTTCCTAATATGCAAATATTAGGGTCGAGCAGGTCATCAATTGTAAAGTAGATCCTGTAAATGATGCCCCAACCTGAGAGTTGAGCATAGACATATCACATTTACGTCAATCGAACGGTTGGCTCAGTGGAAGAGTGCTCGCCCGGAACGCGAGAGGTCGCGGGTTCTAATCTCGCATCGTTCATAAATTTTGTTTTGAAATTTGTGTAATTAAACCCAGAAGTAAGGATTACATAAAATTTAAGCAATAAAACCCAAGCTTTTCTCAACTTAAACTATTTCAATATTAAATATTTTAAGTTAAATTAGTTTTAGTTACCTATCACTTCTATGGGGCGTTCCTAGACGCACACTTTTATTTAGTGCACAGAGCAAAGAATCTTTAACTGAAAATTCAATTAAAATGTTAGGACTTCTATTAAATAAATATTCTCCACAATTTAACCAAAAAAAATTCAGTTCCGATTTGTCACAAACAAATGGAAATACAGAAGTTAATACAATTTAAAAAAATTGTACATAGGGCTTTATAAGACTTTTTTATGACTCCAAATTGATGTCTTAAAAATTCCACTTCAACCTAGAATATATGAACAAAGTTTACCTCTTCATCGTTCTTGTAATGTTGGTACACTTCAGTGAACAACCGGGACGCCCTCTCGTGTTCGTTGTCTGCCGTCAGCAATGTGCACAGCACTCCAATCACCCCGGGACGATATTTGTATTCACTCTCTTCCAAAAGTTTTATTGCTGCTTTGCGATCACCCTGACAAATCATTCAGTTATTAAAACAATTATTACTGTGTGCCTTGGAGACTTGTTTTATAAACTACAAAATGTATAAGCATTAATGTGTTTCGCTTTGAAAGGAGCCATACCTAGTGATATTACTGGGCTAATGAGACTAACATTTTACGTCCCATAGTTATTTATGCAACTGTTGTGTACTAAGGGATATTAAAACACGAATGTGCGTGATAATAATATCACATGAGTGTTTTAATACCTAATTATCAACAGTTTCATACAAGACTTTATCTACACCCATAATATGAATCCTCTATAAAAGATTCTGAAACACTTAGCTTACTGCTAACAATAAAAAAGCCAGTCCTATTAACCATAATATCATCTAAAGGGGTGTTCTCATGAAAATCATGAAAACGGATGATATAATGTTGTACTGAATTTAATTACAACACTAGTTTGGATAATGTAATGGTTATTAGGACATTAGGTGTTTTAATGTTGGCAATAAGGTAACTGTTTTAGAATCTTTAATAGAGGATTTAAAGCATGGGTGTATATAAAGTTCTAAAGGCAATTGTGATTCCGCATAGATTTTTGGGTTCAATCAAGAATCCTGAGTAGCTTCACATCATCATTATTATCAGCCAGAAGGCGACCACTGCTGAAAAAAGGCCTCCCCAAAGATCTCCATGACGATCGGTCCTGTGTTGCCCTAATTCAACGTATTCGCGATCTTGACCAGATCGTCGGTCCATCTTGTGGGGGGCTTACCAACAAGCGTCTTCCAGTACGTGGTCGCCATTTTAGGACCTTACTGCCTTACCCCATCTGCCCGCCAAACTAAAATTATTAGACAATAAGCTCGTAACCCTTATTTATGTTTTGAAATACGTGATTTGGTGCTATTTTCATTTCTGAGTTATTTTTTTTTGCTTTTATACTGCTTTTATTTCTTTTTTTTTATTAATACAAGGTGAATAGCTGGAGTGTTGTCTGTCCTTAGCAAAAGGTTTTTATTGTACTCAGCAAGAGCCCGGTACACAAACTTTTGACTAAGTAATACTAAAGCAATTAAATGTATTTAAATAACTGCATACCTCCTCTCTGCTTTGTGCAATGCTATCACAGCAATTTGGGTTTTTATTTGTTTGTTATAATTATATATATATAAGTTTATTATTATTATATGTATATAAGTTCCATTTTTTTGCGCCCATCCAATTGGATGGGCGCAAAAAATAAGAAAATATAATATTAATAATATAAGAAATGTTACAAATTCAAATGGAATATTATTGATTTTTTATTGTGACAGTAGAGCCGTTCTATTTATGGCCAGACTTAATGAAATTAAATCAAAAATATTTTATTTCATAGGTAAATTACAATACACTTGAAATATGTAATTTTTTCATATACCCCATTCGGAAGGCAGATTACCTTAGGGAAGAACGAGCAATAAACTCTAAGGTTGCTCTTTTCAAAACAGATAAGGTACTACAAGTTCTTATTTTCAATTAAATTTACAAATCATTTCAATTTCAATATATTATGCAAAGTGATGCAACAGAAAAACTCAAACTTCAAATACTAAATGCCTTACATAAGTAAATAAAAAAAAGTAACTTAATAAGTAAAAACACAAAGAGTTATTGAGTACAGTAGATCCATCAATCCACATATACCGTAAATAAATAATAACTTAATATTGTTATGTGTGACCTGGGATAGCAAGACATGAGCTGCAGCCAGGGTGAGGCGGCCCTGCAGCAGGAGTGTCACCGCCTGCTCCGCCTGGCCCTCCTTCAACATCGAGGACGCCTGCACCAAGGTGGCGCGCTGCTCTTGCTTCATTTCTCGGGACAGCTTCACGCAGCATTGTTTGCAAAACTCCGGCTACAAACAAAATCTTACATAAAATATTTTTAACACACATGCTCGTAAAGCAAGCATTATTACAACATTCTTACGGCCATAAACCGAACTGTAACACGCGCGTGTATAATAATTTATCTACACCCATGCTTTAAATCCTCTATTAAAGATTCTAAAACAGTTAGCTTACTGCCAACATTAAAACACCCAATGCCCTAATAAACATTACATCACCGAAAAGAGTGTTGTAATGAAATTCAATACAACATTACAACACTCGTTTGGATGATGTAATGGTTACTAGGACTGGCTTTTTAAAGTTAACAGTAAGCTAACTGTTTCAGAACCTTTTATAGAGGATTCAAATCCTGGGTGTAGATAGTCTTGTATGCAACTGTGGATATTTAGGTATTAAAACACTCATGTGATACTATTATCAACCATGATAAACCTACATTTGTGTTTTAATATACCGTATTACACAAGTTGCATAAATACCTAATTCCACACTAGTACATAATAGAACTATCCCTACACACATAAGTTAGTACCTAACTGTTAATAATATGAGAATAAACCAAGCATTTCACCAGATAATACCTTTTTTTTTAAAGCAAAGTTTTATGCCACTGAAAATCCATTTACACTTTTGAAATAAATAAAAGAGAATGACATTTATTATTATTAATTAATTATAAATCGCAATAATTTGTTGTAAAATATATGCATTTTATAGCTAAAATTATAATTTTGAAGAAGGCTGTATGTAATCACCTTATTCATTCTAATCGCCACCATGAATTTCTTTTTTTATTAAGATTTATTTCTTATGCTGCACTTTTTTAAATAAAATGATGTATGAAAATATACCTGATTTGAATAAATAGCAAGTATAGCTTGGTTGTATGTGATTGAGGCTTTCTGCCGGGAATTGAGCTTGTGTTCCAAGCCCTCTTGAGTAGCAGCTTTCATACGCTTGCGGGAGTCAAACACATTTGCATCTCTAAAACACATAAATTATTATAAAACTTCATGACTTCAATGATGATATAGATTTATGAACGGCAATATTTCTTTATTAAAATAAATAAAAAACAGCTATACCTATTGATAACAGCTAAATTGTTACTGGCAATTGCGACAAGTGCTTGGTCACTTGGTTTGTCTTTGAGCACATTTTGGTAGATGGAGGTCGCTTCCTTCTCCTTACCCATTTGTTGTTGGCAGTAAGCTTGCTGAACTCTGGCAAATAAAAAAGTCTATATTAGCAATTAACACTTATGTTGGATTTCCTTTCCACTTCTGTTTGCAAAAATTGGTCCAAACATAAGGAAATCCAGTACATGATAGTTACTGAGATTGGTGCAGCCAGTGGGCACAGCTACTCGGGGATTTGGGAGTAACATGATACAATCTCTATATAATTATATTATTGTTGTTTAAAGCTGCGATTTCACACTCTAGTTAAAATACTTTTATTCAAAATAGTATTTTTAAATCACTCATTGAAAGTCGATTAGATACAGCAAAGATTCCAAATTAAAGCTCTGAGAACCATAACAAATGCATCTCTTTTCACTAAAATAGTGAATCTACACACAAATGAAAACACTGAAAGAGGAAAAAGGCATTCAATTATCAAATTAAAACACAGACAATTAGTCTATACCTAAGACTAATAGTAACAGACAAATAATCTTAGGTAGACTATATGTCTGTGTTGTCTGTGGAAGCAAATAAATGGTAGAAGGCTCAAAAGAAATCACATGATATGACACAACAATTCCTACAGTAAAAAAGAACTGCTTCGCCATTAGAGAGGTACTTCCACATGTCATTAAAATCTTGAAAACAACTGCAAATAGCTTGTGAAACTGATGTCATTAATTGATGGTGTGTTAAGATATTGCTATGCCATATATAATAATAATTTAATAAAACGGTGTAAGCCAATTACAATATTAAAGTAAGTAATTAATTGCAAATAAACAAACTAAACAGAATACACAAATAATAGTTAATAAATACAAAGTTTCGTGTAAATAACTAACAATCTTATCAAAAAACAGAAAATATAATGTCTGCTCTGATAGACACTATAAGGCGGCAGGATCTAGAAGAACTCTCAACAGAATCCAAGCTTCCCCTGGGATATTATTCCCTTCATTGAAATAGCTGGTTTAGGTGAGATGCTGCATCTTGATGGGCAACTGCACCATTTGGGCAAATACAAAATAAGTCTGTCTCACCTAATAATAGCAGCTTCCTCTTTCGCTTCTTCTTCAGTGCCACCATCATCAATAACACTTTCCGAGCAGAGTTGCTCAGCTTTCTTTAGGACTGGTAAGGCCTCATTATATTTTCCACGTAAAGCAAGTGTTGTACCCACATTATATGATAACTCATATGTGGTTTCCTCAAATTGTGGTAAATCTGCATTCTAAAAAAATATCAAGGTATGTATGCTTCCTTCTGTGGAAGGGGCACCACAATTCAGCCAATGTCATATTTAAGTATTCTATTCTTCCTACTATGGCTCCTGTGGAAGGTATACCATTAGTTTGCCAATGTCAAGTTAAAGTTAAAGTAGACCACCAAGCTTAGAGTATTTTTGTAATTGGTATAATTTATTACTTATAGGCTCCAGCAATAATCAAGTTCTGTTAGTGTAACAGTAGATCTGTCAAATTGTATATTAACAATTCCTTTCATAGAAATGTTTCACACTACATATTATAAAACAAATTACCCTGCTACATCTGTCTGTCTCTATAAAAACTACTGAACTAATTCTTGGTAAAATACTACTTATAAAGTTACATAACAACCAGTAATTAAATCATGCATCGGTGAAGATCAAAATGTATGAAAAAATTGTATTGTATTGAAGAAAAAGAATTATGAAGAGGAGATAAATATTTTAAAAATAGTTCATGTAGTGTGAACATAATATATAGTTTTTGATTTAAATCTAATTCACATGCTCTGTATGACGCAGATCTACTGATTTAAAAAAATAATAATTAGGGTCACAAATCTCTCAAGTTGGACCAAAGTGTACTCTGTACAAAATTTTTATCAAAATTGCACATCACATAGCTGTTGTGATTTTTTCATTTTTACATTCTACCTTATGCATTATAGTCCTATAAAAAAATCCTTTATAATATTATTAAAATGATGATTTTTGGGCCTGATTTAATGAATCATGTAGTTACAAATTACAACTTATTTAAATAATAATGAAATAAAATAAAAAATTAAAACTTAAATATTTATAGTACAATTAAGTAAGAAGCCAATGCCCAGGATCTCTTTATACTAGTGCATATGCATATAATGGTCAATATAAAAATTACAGACTCATGTCTACCTCATTTCAAAAAATTAAAACTTCTAAAGCTCCATATATATCTTTTTAATATGCAAATTATTGAAAAGAAATTTATACAATTATCCAAAAAATGAAAATAAATGGTGTTGATTAACTGAAAGACACAAATAAATTAAACCTCCCGCAATCAAAATTAGTACTGCATACCATGAGTCCTTACGTAATGTATATAAAAATATATAATAATCTGCCAGACAAAATTCGGAGTGTAGACAACGAAAATGAATTTATCAAAATATTAATTGCAATGATTTGAAATTGAAATTCTAAAAGAATATCTATGGATTCAGATTATATAAATAATGTTTACTATTACTCAATGTATACATACTGGGTTAAGTTCTGCTAAGTTAGCCACAACAGCTGACATATTTGTTTTTCTTTCATCTTCATACTCATCTGTACTGTTCTTTACTATCTCTCGATACAGATTGTAACATTCTTGATACTGCTCTAGCCGATAAAGTATTTGTGCTCTACAAATGAAATAACAGTTTCAATTTTATTTTCAGTAGATCTAATAGATGGTGTGATGCTTCTAAATATATTTATAAGCACTATGCATATGACAAATAGTAAGGATTAAAGGAAAGTTCAGGTCTTTTTAATGCCTAAAAAAGAATGCTTTGTAAATATTACAGTTCTGTGTTACTATTAAAATGTTTATAATCTTTTTTTTTGTGTACTGAATAAAATAATTGGTGTGTATACTATGGTCTTAACTCTTAAACAACTTAGACCAAAAGTACATCAAGGAAAGGTGCACCAAAAAAAAAACAAATGACACTTTTCTCATCAAGTCTCCTTTAGTTGACTCAAGCACACTTGGTGTTACTAATTGGTTGTTAAATAGAGTTAAACCTCAGCCTCATCTAATAGTCACAAAATAAAGTGCTCGGCACATCTTAGAAGTTATCATTATAAAAAAATTGTTTTCACTTAAATTTATATCTGTTTCCTAATATTAAATGAATTATGTAACTAATAAAACAAAAGTTTCACCTATGTTTCTCACTATAATTATCATGTATATAGGTTAAACTCTATCCCCCTTAATCATAATAGTCTGCTAACTTAAAGCATTGCTAATTCACACTCTGTCTTCTTCTATTGACCTAAGTCAGAATGAGAAAAAACAATCTTTAGCAAAAACCTAAGGGGATATGTATATAATGTCTTCTGAAACTATCATTAAATACAACAATACCTATGTAAATAACAACTATGTACCTGCTACTATGAATGTTAAAAGAAAGTACCTTAATTCCTTCAGTGCTGGTGTTAGTTCAGGTGCATTATCAACAGTTTCCAAGGCATCCTTAGGACAATTAAGCCTGTATTGTGTGTAAGCCTTTTCAAAGACCAAATCAGATGCCAAACCTGCATTTTTTGGATTTGTTATGGCACCCAGGGCCTCCTTAAAATTATGAAGCTGAATCAAACATATAATTTTGCAATGAAATGCCTTCTGCTCAGTAGGCGCTATCTGTAAAACTGGAATAAAAGAGAAGTCTTATGAAGTATAAGGCTAAACAAGATTTTTGTATTCTACTAAAAATTTTGCCTTTGATAGCGGCCAACTACTCTGTTTCACAGAAGCTATTAATATTTACTGTAAAATAATATATTAACTCTACTTCGTAGAACAGTAAAAGGTAATTTTAAAGTTGAACACTGGGGCTGGCCCCTGTATAACAGTTTTATGATGTTACGTCCTAAGTTTGAAGGAAAAATAATTTGTGTATTATTTTATTTGCTGTTCTTACTTTTTCCTGATGCTTTTAAAGCTCTCTCATATTCTCCGCTTTGACAAAATTTATTCAATTCAACATAAGCCTGAACAAGGTTATTTTCCTTGTTGGCTGACATTTTATTGACAACTTGGCAAATGCTAATCGTATTGGAATTATGGTTTAAAACAACGGTACTCTGTGGAATGGACTCACAGAACACTTATGGACTATAGACTAGAGTCCGAGGAAAATGCGGACAACAATTCTCGATACGCTCACCGATCCGACTGCTCAATTCTGCAGATACGTGTTTTTTCGATAAAACTAATTATAAATAAACGTTTACGTTAAGGAAGTAGGCAATTTATTAGCGATAGGTTACCTATAAAAAATGGCCGCAATTAATTCTAATTTACTTTAGTTTATTGAATTTTCTGATGTAAATTGCAACTCATGTTTGTTTTAATAAATTATACGTCATTTTATAGGAAATTTTGTATAGAATTTAAAAAATAATATGGTTGCCAGCCAGCCGCAAGTCAGCCGCAACATTAGCATTGCGAAATGTAACCTACCTACCTACCTACCTACCTATTAATGTTGATTATTAATTTATAATTACATTACATTCACCTCTTTTTGAAGTAAAACTTGAAGGAAAACTTCGCGCGACTTGGGTAACTCAGAATTTTTTTCTGACGGAAGTACCGCTCAGTACAACTGAAAGAATTTTTAAGCCGTTATAATTTAATGGTTTTAAGAAGTATTTCAAATTGCTCAGTAATATTTTTTACAGTACAAAAGTCAATTGAACGAATTTTTTAAGCCGTTATAATTTAATTTAATGCTTTTAAAAAATATTTCAAATTGCTCAGTAATATTTTTTTAAATCTCCAAGTGTTTTTATTGTTTATGACTAATTGTAATGACTACTATTGCATTAAGTAATATAAAAGCTTTCTGAAATTTTCTGACATTCGTTAATTTGTTCTTGGTTTTTGTTTTTCGTTTCCATTACTAGGATAAGCAAAGGGTTCGAGCCCATACAGCCATATTTGTTAATATTCAATAACAACGTCATAGTTATATGTGCTAATAATAATATAACCTTCAATTTCTCAATATCAATTATTTTATTAATGAGTTGTAATTTTAAAATGTGGGAATGGACAATGAACTGTATTATAAATAAAATATATAATGAAAATAATAATCAGTCCAATAAAATGGTGGAATCCGAGGAACATTTTACTCTTTTATCAATAAATAAGAATAAAAGAGAAAATCAAGAACCTGATAATGATCTGACCTGTAAAAAGTGTAAGTGTTTATATTCTGATGGATAATAATATCAAAATATAACATTATATCATTATTTGTAAAATATATAAAATTATATTATATATTAATAAAGGCATTTTTTTATTTTAGGTAGAGAAAATGCCAACTTTGCTCAAAAGATGAAGTTATATCGTCCGCTTTTCCGAGAAAAAAATAGCAAAATACTTAACAATGCTCCTAGCTCTTCAGTTATAGGTGAGTGCTTAGTTGGTAACACGGCTTTTTTTAATGAAATATATTAATGCGTCTGTTAATTATTCCTAAAGATAATTATTATTAAGTTTTACTTCAATCACGCGTAAAGATTACACGCACACACTTTTTTTAAAATTTTAATACAAAATTTAAGTCTTTACTATTATTTATACTATTTACGATAAACCATGGTTGCCAGTTAAAAAATGGCTGTAAGCAGAGTTTGCTATGTTTTCTCTCACCAGTTAAGTATGAGCAACTGTATATTTTTAATCAATTTTACGCAATTTTAAAGGAAATAATGTAAGAAAATGAATACAAGTGATTTCCAGCTCTCAGTCAGCCGCAACATTTGTATTGCCAGTGTAAACAGCTTTTTTATTGTTAATTATTTAAAGTCATCTGTGTTTGTTATTTTTATTTTAATACAAAATTAACAACGTGCAACGCAGAGCTGCTCTAATTATCGGAGACCCAGTGTTCTGTGAATGGCTCAATCGCCTGGCATTGCGTAGAGACGTCGCGGTCGTTTCATTGTGTGTCTTCTACCGCATTTATCATAGGGAGTGTTCTAAAAAGCTGTTTCATCTGATTCCTGTCATCGAACTCCACCTTCACACGACACGCTACAAACCACGCTAGGTGAACTGTACGCTTTTATAAAAAAATAGTTACCTGGAGCACGAATCGTGTACTGAAATTATGGCAATCTCTTCTTGCAGCCATTTTTTAACTGGCTAAATAACTAACTAACAATAATTCACAGTAATATATTCTTTACAGCTAGCAACCCAAACTTTGCGGCTGAATGAGAGCTGGCAACCACATTTATTCAATTCTTGCAATAATTTGCTTAAAAAAACGTAAAGTTGCAATTTACATCAGAAAATTAATTATACTAAAATAAATTACAGGTAAATGCAGCCAATTTTTTATAGGCAACCTGTATGCAAATACATTGCATACAGGGAGTATTCCCATATTATTACGGGAACCATGGTCATGAAATAAATTAAAAAAAAACTTTTGGCGGTAAATCGAATTGCGCATCAAACAAAATTTTCAAATTAGTTTTATTGTTTTTTAATTTGTTATTTCTATTCGAACAATTTCGTAATAAAATACAAAGTAAAATACATTTAAAGGCTTTAATTATTTTTTTAGTAATTGGTCATAAAAAAAAGGCTTGTAACAACTAATTCTGTTTACACTTGAAGGTATTTTAAAATCTGAACAATACGCTGAGCAAACGTTAGGTTCAAAAAATGTTTTCATTAATGATCACTCAACCTACATAACAGTTATTATCGACAGCGTTGCGATGGCGTTATAGGACTGTAATGAAAATTGGAATCGATTAGTAGAAATTTAATTTTTAACTGAATGTTATAAGGTGTGGGTGGGTTTGATTTTTTACAAACTGCGATCAGCATTGATATAAAGAAATATTATGAGATTGGAAGCTGACCTCTGAGGATTTATGAGAATTCAAAAGCGTATCCTTCTAAATGTGAGTCGAAAACACAAATCATATAAGAAATGCCTGGAAATATTAAAGTAGTGGTCAGGGTCCGACCAACAAATGAAAAGGAAAAAGATCAAAATAACAGAATTGTTGTCGATGTTGTTGACGATCACGTCGTTGTGTTTGATCCTAAAGAAGATCCACCATTTTATTTTCACGGAGCTAAACAACCAATCGTTAAACGTGCTAATAAAGATTTGAAATTCGTGTTTGACCATGTTTATACTCACGATGCGACAAACTACGATATTTTTGAGACCACAACAAAAGAGATGCTAAGTTCATTAATGGAAGGATATAACTGTTCAGTGTTTGCATACGGAGCTACAGGTGCTGGAAAGACATACACAATGATTGGTAGTAAGGAACACCCGGGCATTACTTACTTGACTATGGAACATTTATTCTACTCTATAAATTCCTTTGAACAAGATAGAGAATTTGATGCAAGAGTATCATACATTGAAGTGAGTACCCACAAAATTATTTTATATTTATACAAGTATAATAATCCCATTTGACTAATGAACCTAATTTCAGCTCTGCTTAGAAGAAACATTGTCAATGATGAGTTTTATTTGAATTGACTTATGATTTTATAAGCTAGTGTAATGATTTTTTTTTTTATTAAAATGTATCAATAAGACTATATGACATCAACTGCTAAATATAACATTGTATAAGTATATAAGATATTATTCAATTTCTTAAAGGTGTACAACGAAAATGTTTATGATTTATTAAAACCGTCAAGTACCCCTTTACAAATACGGGAGGATTCTAAGTATGGAGTGACAGTTGCCGGGCTTACATTAACTAATATAAGAACTGCGAGGGAATTACTGAATGTGCTTGAAGATGGGAATAAAAACAGAAAACAGCAGCCTACAGAAGCAAACCCAGATAGTTCTAGAAGCCATGCTGTATTTCAGGTACTGATAAAATTATTACAAATTAGCAGGATACTGTTGTCATTGAAATATAAATTATTATATAATTAATAAATTGATTTTGTAACACACTACCATTTTATGAGTCACAGCTGGTTGCGGCGCTGGGCACAAGGGATCCGACTAGGGCATGAATTTTAAAAATATTAAAATTTTTATTATCAAACACACACACAGAAATTATAGATAAAAACATTTTTATTCAATTAAAAAATAAATATTCTATCCCAGCAATATATTTCGGCTATTCAAACGCGCCATTTTGCGCGAGGTTTCTGTGACGTCAGAGTCTATCCCAACTCCCAAGAATCTATATTGTACTAATAAATGGATGGCCGGTTGTTTCCTTCGGTTATCCTGCGAAAACTACTGAACCAATCAGATAATAATTCTTATACCATTATATGCAGCGTGTTTCGGAGAAGATTTTAGTATATAATATGTTGGTGTTAACTTATTTAGAACTATTTTTTCCTAGAAATGCCTACCTATAAATTCGCAATACAACTAATTCAGTCCATGACATTTCATTACATATAGTGATAATTCATACAATGAGCGGGCGCGTTTTTATTTAGTTTAAAGTTTGATAATTTTTTACATTAAAAATGCAGAATCTTAAAATTGATCTCAATGAGAATCATATATTAATCTTTAATAACAGAAAAAAACAATGGATACGGTAATTCCTGTTAAATTATATTTTCTGCATTTATACCTATATTATGTTTAGTTATAGAAAATATGAATTGAGAAAACTTTAAGCTTTCACTCTTTTAAATTCAGAAGAAATAAAATCTGGGTTTGAAACACAAAAACACGTCATCAAACAGCATCATAAACGCATCATTTTTGTAAGATTATCTGATTGCGTTTTAACAAATCCACTTTCAGTCATTGTAAGTAATAATTATGCAGATCATTGAATAATAAAAAACCAACATATAATTTAATATATCGCTAACTACCGAAAGAACCATACCATTGATTATGTTTATCTAGACTTTGACGTCACACTGCGCGGCGCTTCAACCAATAGCATTGTGTTGCTTAAATTTAATAAAAAAAACTATATAAGATAAAATAAAAAATAATAAAGATTACAAACAATAATATTTCAACTAATAACAATAAAACCACACATACCCCACACACACACACACACATACACACACACACACACACACACACACGCGGAAACAAAATGAATGTTATACGAACTCACTTTTTTTTTTTGTTTCAGTTTATCTTTAGGAAGCTACTTAAGAATTCTGTCTTGCAAATAATATAAAATCTCTGTTGGCCCATGTTTTGTTATACAATACTTTAGCAAATAATTGATGTTATGTACTGTAGATTTTATAAAAGAAAAAAAAAGAAAAATATAAGTTACATGCATATCGTATAATCTTCTGGTATACCAACACAGATGGGTGGCGGATATCGAAAACAAGGGAAAAGAGGGTTTCCCGAAAGTTTATGCAAGATGTACCTGTAAATTAGGATATTTTCCTCACCATCTGGATGCCTGGCATTCTTCTATAGTGCGGTTTTCAAGGAACTTTCTTCCACATAAAACTAAGTTGTGCAATGAGCATCCTTGTGCGGTTTTTCCAGGACGATCCGACATGGGTATATTCAAAAAAGCGTTGCTAAAAGACCAGCCCTGTAATGCTTCTGGTGTTGCAAGAAAAACATCAGGTGAACTCGTTTGTGCTCCTCTCCATCAAAAATATGTGTTGCAATAGTTTTATTTCTTTTCCTTCTTCCTTCTATACTATCCCACACACAAGCAACACATGAAACAAAGTGTTATGAATAAAATATATGAAGATATCCTGTTTTATCTATGCATAGGTATACATAAGAATGAAGTTCAAGACCAGGGTCCAGATCAGAATGAAGCTTTCAATGATCGATCTTGCAGGAAGCGAGAGAGCCTCAGCTACTGCTTCCATTGGTGAAAGATTAAGTGAGAGTACCAGTATCAATAAAAGCCTCCTTTCACTCGGGAATTGCATTAATAAATTGGCGGCTGGAATTGTATACATTCCATACAGGTACAAATTTTTCTATACCAATATTATAATTGTGAAAGTACTAACTATTTGTTTGTCTGCTGTCGCTACGACTTAGTTATCCAACTGGTATTTTGAATTAGTATGGACAGAGCTTGAGTGGAAGATAAGGGTTTGAACATACCTAGTTTTGCCATAAATACTGAAACAAAGAATAAAAGAAGTTTTCTTTTGCAAATAACATTTATTACTTTTACAGTGTGTTAGTTTAATACATAAATATAAAACAATTTAAAATATAAAAAGCTTATTCGAAGTGGTCTCCATTGGCTGCAATACAGTCCTTTAAACGTTGAGGCCAGTTATCAATTATCAATCAGCACACACTCTTTCAATGGGAAAGTTCTTCACTGCTCCGTATGATTACGGATTGTTTTAGGGATTCCAAATTATCATGACGTTTAGAGCAAGCCGTACTCTCTAAAACTGATCATAAATCATAATCCAGCAGATTAAGATCGAGACTAGACGACGGCCAGTCTTCAGCTCCGATGAAGTCAGAAACGTTCGTTTTCAACCAAGAGTGCGTAGACCGAACTTTATGACCTGGCACCGAGTCTTGCTGGAACGACCACTCTTGGTTATTGAACCATGTTCAATATTGTTAAAGGGCTTCACTATCTTCTCAAGAATGGTATCTTGATACACTTTTTGCCGATGTTTTTATACCTTTTTCACAAAAGTATGGCACAGTCACTACTTCATAGATACCCCACCATACCATCACTGAAGTCAGATAGTGCCCACGTTACTCTCTGTCGATAAATTGAGAAGCTTCCTAGAGCTTTGAGCATAAATACGGTCATTTTGTTTGTTAATGTTGCTCAATTGTAAAAATCATCTCAACTATAAACAACAATTTTCTGTGACTTCGCTTTGCGTACCGCTTCAGTAGTTGTTTCAATTTTACCACAATATTCTTTTTTAAATTTTCAGTTAAGAAATGACCAGTACGTCTCTTTTAACCTAACGCCATCTTTTTTAATACGTGACATGGTTTTAGGTGCTATCTTCATCTCACAAGATACTTACGGACAGGATTTCTTCAAATTCTTTCCATTACTGCTTTAGAGGCTACTTTGTAGAAAAAAAAGGCTTTGTAAGAGGTGGTCCTTTTTCGTACGAACTCTACGTGGATGGCGAGACCTTTTTCTGTCACAAACAGAGGAGGTCTCATTGAACCTATATAATATAAATAGACCGATACACAAACATTTTACTAATACCAAGCGTATGGAGAGTTTTAAAAATTGCATTTGGCTGCATACCTACTTTGTGTAATGAAATCTCTGTATCACCCCACTCCATTTTAATATCGTACAATACATTGTACAATAGTCCCGAGAAGACATGTTCGTGGGATGACTGCAGGGAAGAGTTTCTTAAGACTGTGGTAGAAGTGAAACTTCAACGGAGAAAGTTTAAAAACACATATTTCAAAGCTTCCCGTCATTATTTCAAATAAAATATTTCAACGAAAATTAAAAAAAAACATTCCAAAAAAATATTACCAAGAAAAACATTCAATAAAATGTTGTTTAAAAACATTAAATAACATAACATAATAGTCATCATGTAGACTATAATATTGCATTATACATTGTATAGCTATCATATATACACTATACATAAAAATCTTACGCTTTTTACTTTTTTACGCTCTGCAACGCCCCCTAAGGATGTTCGTTCCAAAACTCCTTTTTTTAAAGTCGGTTAGAAAATAACCTGACAACCCTATTGCTTCTATGGAGTGTACGCACATATAGGTAAATATTTTATCAAGAAGGCTTAGTTTCCGTACTGATACATATGTCTACTGTGGTATTGGCACCAAAATGAGAAAACTCAATGAACAATCATATAAAAATGACAGATTCCAAATTCAAATGTAACATTTTGTTTATTTTTAATCGTAACAGTATTTAAATACTGTTAACTGGCCTTAAGGCCAGACTAAGTATTATGTAATTAATAAGTGAAAATATATCCAATTCATCATAGACACAACATCTGTGAACTAATCACTAACTGCGAGTGGACTGTGTTTGGATTTTATTAGTCCTGATGCCGACACCGCAAAGGCCTAACCCTACCTTTACATATTGAAGTTCGTAGAGGCTACAACGAAATAAAATTAAGCATAGCGCGACATCCTCGCATCCTATAACATAAATTTATTATACTCGTATTTAAAATGTATTTATGCGTCAACTAACTTGTATTTGAGTGTGGTCCGGAGATGTATGAAGTTAGTTTTAAAGATTTTAGGAGTGAAAATTGAAATATACAATCTAAGACATTTTTAGGGATTCAAAATTAACACGACTTCTCAAAGATAGTCTTGGTGGCAAGTGTAAAACAGTAATGATAGCCAATGTGTCTCCATCAAGTATGAGTTATGAAGATACATACAACACACTGAAGTATGCTGCCAGGGCAAATAAAATACAACTGAGCTGTAAGAAGAATATTGTGGACGGAAATATGAAGTTGTCGCAGTATGTCAAAATAACCGAAGAGTTAAAGAAGAAAGTTAAGGAATTAGAAGCAAAGTTGTCTTTGTCTTCAGTTACAGCTATGAAGAAACTTGATCTTAATTGGGATAAACGTAGGTTTTTAAGTTTAATTTACTTAACTAATTATATTATTTCCAAATGACCTAGTAGCAGTAGAAATAATAATACCTAACAGGCTAGGCTCACAATGACGTACTTCGCCAAGCAGGTCCCTCCCCGGTCTTAACCGGTATTGCTGCCGTCAAAATTTTCTTTCGTTTTTCTAACCATGCACAAAATTAGTTGAAATTTCCAATTAGTAAGCAATAAAACCCCATCCTGCGTTACTTTATAATATGAATGATTCTTTTAATGGGCTTAAACGTGGTCGAAGCAATCTTAGCGATGCTCCGCGCAAAGGATGTATTTTACAGTGACCAAAGTTTGAGTGATGTGCATATTATATTGATAGAACACAAATAAAATTTGATAACAAAATTTTAGAGTGAGCTTCCTTGTTTCCGTGACGATAGAACATGGGTACCTGCAAAAAAAGCGCGTACCTACTCCTTCCCCTGGTTGGCCGGCAACGCTCATGTGATTCCTCTGGTGTTTATCGCTGATATAGCTGATCATTTAAGAACAGGTGACCCGTACGCTCATTGGTGCTCCTTTTATATAAAAAATCTGAGGATGACAATACCAGGGAACATTATAGACACTATCATATTGCCACCACGTCCCTCAAAAGAGTCATTGCTTATTAGCACACAGGCAGAATTGGCTAGAGGTTTGTACGCCTTCGCTCGAGAATTGCAACAAGCTTAGTATTCCGTTGTCAAAATTAGATCTTTTTGACACGCGTCGTGTAGCAGTCCGGTTACAGTTATTTTATAGAATTGGCCTACAGGTAATGGTTCCATACCAACACATCTAAAATTTAATTACTAACTCAAAGCATGAACATTAAGAAATTTGACAATGGCGTCTGATAGTGAAGATTTCTTCCGTTACATATTTTCAGTGTTAACTTATTTTCCTAAGCGTTCGTTGTTTATTAATAACAAAATTTTATTTATAATATAAGAATAGAATACTTATACATTGAACTGAAAAACAATCCATTGTATTTTTATTGTACAAACTTTTGAATAGGTAAGCGGGAATGGCGTAGTCGTATTGAAAGTGAGGAACTTGCGTTCGGAGTCTTGGAGGAGCGCTTGTTGTCTGTAATGAGGCAGCAGAGAGTCTTGGCACTGAGGCAGCGTCTGCGAAAGCTGACCTTCTCGCACGTAGCTGAACTTGCGCACAGATCCTCTTTCGAATCAATCAACCAGGTATATTACTTTACAGGCTAGTACAGCTTTGGGAAATACCTGCATTTATGAACTTAGGTTCCAAGTACTTATATTATAGCTATAACGACTACTATGATCTGAAAAAGGCTGATCGTTTTGAAAATGCTACAGTAAGATGAGGTGGAGGGAATTGCCGCCTTTCTAGGCAGGCACTGAATCAGGACGAAGACGTGAAAGTGGGACATGCGCATATTTTATCACCTTCTTGATTTAACTGTCATAAACTCCTGGTTACTGTACAAAAATGTATTACAGCAAAATGGGGCAAAAGAAAAACCTTGTTGAATCTTACAGCTTTCATGTCAGAATAAGCTGATAGTTTAAGCAACTACGGGACTGTTAGTCAACTTACAAGAAGACGTCCAAGTAACGTACAAAGGCAGGAACCATCTTCTAAAAGAAAAAGGGTTGTCACTAAGCCTTACCGACAGAAGGTGTAAGATTCGACAAATTGGGTGTGATCAAGTTAGAACCGAATAACGTATGTGATTCATGTTATCCAGATGCAAGTTACAGAGTTGCATCAAGTGCTCAAAGGGTCATATGCTTCTATATTATAAAAAAAACTGTGACTGTTTTAATATTTTCCACAGAAAATAGTTACTCTAAAATATAAAAAATATAAGTTATGCGGGCGCGGAATACTAATTGCTTATTGGTTAGATAAAAAAGAGTAGATTTTTCCCAGGAAAGGTAAGTACGTTCAAGTGAAGACTTTGAAATAAAACATTCTAAATTTCAATAATGAGGATGGATTAAAAATATCCACCGTCTGGGATCCTGTCATGTCACTAAAAAGAAGGGGATTAAATTTTGCCTAATAATAATATTATTCATTATATCAACAATAACAATGACTTTCTTGATTGCGGTGGACTCATTTCCCCTAAATACGCTACGGTTAATAAATGTAAAAGTTCAGTTATATTTATAAGCATTTTAAACAATTTGCGATTCATGGTTTTACAAGATACTTAAACTTTTACGGGATAGGTTGAACAAGGCCAAGGGCTGCTTTATGAAAGAAGAGTTTAAAAATATATTTCCATTGCTTAATATGTAATTAAAACCGAGACACGACATAAAAAGATACTAAAGACAGAATATTTATTTTTTTAGGTTGCCTTATAATAATAACTTGTGTTTAATTTGTTGATTTAACAGACAATCACAGAAGACCTTCCGCGTCACAACCGAATAACCGAACACTATGCCAAACACTCTGCACTGTTGGAGGCAACTTTAATGAAAATTTGGACTGAATGGGACACAAGTCGGAAAAGGCTAAAACAACTTTATGACGCAGCACTTGCAGATTTCCCGGATCTGATGGACTTTGTTGAGAAACTTAAACAGAAAAGCGAAGTACGTCATGTGAAAGCAAGCGATGAGTTGAGTTATAGACTCTTGTTAATTGAGAATCAGGAGCTTAGTGCAGTTACCGACTATAATAGCGAAATGATCGCATTGGTGAAAAAACTGTACCTAACACTAAAAGGTTATGATAAAACGCCACCGTCTTTGACTGCTGAATTTACAGAGCTTATGAAGAAGGCTGCAGCCGCTGAAAAGATATCATGGCTCGATGATGAGATAGAAAACAAGAAAGACATTAAATATTTTTCGTCAATGGATATTAAAAAACCAAGTATTAGTCTCGATTGTTTCGAAGATCTAAGTAAGATTCTAGACATAAAGACGAAAACTTATAATTTAAGAAATATTGAGAATCTTGAACCTCTAAATACTTTACAAGGCACTATAGAATTGCAGAATAATGAATCTAATATAATTATGAATAATTCACCAGAAATCATAAATTCAGAAAAGGCATTCAATATACCCAAGAAAAAGACAAAAGAAATGAACACGGTAAATGTTGAAAATCTTGATATAGATAACAAAACAAAGTTACCATTGGTGATGACCAATAAGATGGAGGTATGGATAAAACCTACTGCTAAAGTACAACCTACCGCTCTGTCGACGAAAAGAGAACTCAATGATAAAACTGAAACATTTGATAAACAACAAAACAGAGGTGAGTTTGGAAGCTTTGTTTATGTTTTTCTCGATTACTTGTTAACCGACTTAAAAAAGAAGAGATATTATTTTCGCGTGTACTTTTTTATTTGTCATCATAATATTTAACCTGATTCCTGCCGCCGAATTCCACCTTCGCACGACACGCCACAAACAAGGATATCATCCCATCATCTGGATGTGTGGCGGTCCTCCACAGTGCGGTTTTCAAGGAGCTTTCTTCCACGTTCTACAAAGCTGTGGAATGAGCTTCCTTGTGCGGTGTTTCCGGGACGATACGACATGGGTACCTTCAAAAAAAAAGCGCGTACACCCTCCTTAAAGGCCGGCAACGCTCTTGTGATTCCTCTGGTGTTGCAGGAGAATGTGGGCGGCGGTGATCACTTAACACCAGGTAACCCGTACGCTCGTTTGTTCTGCTATTCCATAAAAAAAATATCACATCACAATATCATCATCATCATTTAATTTTGTTTTTCTGTTACAAATAGTATAAAAATTGTCATTAAGGAGCACTATCTCCATAGTTACCCTTGCAATATTTTCCGTTGTCATAATAATTCTTTTGTTCGATACACAAAAAATCATGTTAATATGTAATATGTGTATATAAATATTGTCAAGTTCGTGTATTCTTATCAGCAAAGATATTGAAGCCAGTGGTGGGTCGCGCTATCCCGATGCAACGACATGCCGCGCAGCCGGCCAAACCTGTTGGGGGCTTTGGCTCTACTGTGAGCAGAGACTGTACTTCTGTGACCAGGACTATACAAGGTATATTCTAAGTTTTTTCCCTGTTTAGAACCTTTCCAAACAAACGTCTTCGTGATGTCAGCCGGAAGTATCCAGTTGGTTAACGGAACCTGAGGTGGTAGTCCGTCCTTCTTTTAACTCGCGGTGAGTACATAATGCTGACATTTCATTATGTTAGTTTAACGAGAACAAATAAACACTTCATCATTTCAGTTGGAAGACGTCCACTGCTAAACAAAGCGTTCCCCCAAGGAAGGCCATTACGATCGGTCCTGCGCTGCCCTCATCCAACTATTCTGGAGATCGTGATCCAGATCGTCTGTCCAACTTGTTAACAAACACTTACTTAACTTAAATTCTTGGACTATTTTTATGACCACACTTACATATATGTATATTATTGAGGTATTCATAACATAAAATTTATCAAAAAATATACTACAAGGCACGCTTAAACGGCATCATGTGCACATAACAGTAATAATAAATGATGGGAGTACCGTACCGTGCTTATGCCTGTGTTTTGCGCAACTAAAATCCCCGAAGACGCACGATTTTTTGGAAGAGGAGGACAAACAAGCGCATGGGTCCCGTGATAGTGATGACCGTCGCCCGTACTGTCTTTCAGTACCAGGGGAATCACAGGAGCGTAACAGATATTATAATTGATACATTCATGTGTCATATGTGTGTGTCATATTCTAAGATCTGAGGCCTGGTGTGACTTCAAGGCGTGTTCGTTCCTACGTAGTATACTTATGGTGGCGTCTGACAGAATAAGTGTAGTAGAAATGAGAGTAGGTATTGTTGTGAAGTTTGTGAGGTGTATATTTGAATTTTTTTCAAAGAACAGTTTCGCATTTTTGTGCGTTAACCTAAAATTTCAAGAGCCTCCCTTGAAAACAGGCTTAGGTTTATTACTTTAGTGTGCATGACAGATACGTCTTACACTCGCCGCTCCTCTAATAATTTTTGGAAGCTTATTGTATAGCTGTGCACCTGCAAATGTTAGATTATTTTTACCATTGTTGGTTCTGATACTAGGGAATACAAGGTGACTGGCGCGACGTAATAATATATATTTGTTGGTTGAGTTAGTCTATGAGTTATATTATTTAAGTATGCAAGTAAATGGTGTAAAGTTGAGAATTGTTCACTAGTTACGTTTCTTTGTAAATAGTTTCTGAAGGGGTTGAGTAGTCATAATTATGTAAAAAAAATATTCGTTTTTGTAGAGTTTGGATTGGTTTTATAATGGTCTTACCAGCATTGCCCCATATTTCAGTAGAGTAAGTGTGGCTTTTTTACTAGGGCATTATACAGTATGAATTGCATATCTATGAAATAAATAAAAATATAAGTAATACTAGTCCACAGAAGTATCACCAAATTAATTACTTAATTAAGAACTTTAAATTGAAAAAGTAATATTTTCAAATAAAATAAATATTTAAGTAAATATGGAACTGGAACGACTGAAGATAACGAAAAATAAGTCTTTAATAAGGAATACCTCACAATTATAGTTTGTCGATACACCTTTTTAGCAACCATTACCAAATACCTACCCAAGGCTAGAATACAACTATTTTTGTGGTTCTCTAATGTTTTAATAATTTAAACAATAAATTGGACGAAATTTTAAAACAGTATTATACCGACCTACATTCTAGCGCTCTTCAAAAGCGCAGGAATACCGCATACTCCCTGTATTGCTGTCATCTCTGGTCTGACGCACCCCAGTACCAGCTCGAACGTATTGACCGCGTGCAACGCATAGCTGCTCGAATTGTCGGGGATCCAGTGTTCTGTGAACGGCTACATCACTTGGCGTTGCTGGGAGTGTTCCGAAGAGCTGCTTGACATGATTCCTGCCGCCGAATTCCACTTTCGCACGACTCGCAACAAATAAAGATATCATCTCCACCATCAGTATGTCTGGCTTTAACGTGCCGTTTTCAAAGAACTTTCTTCCTTGACATGGATATCTTAAAAGAAAGCCTGTACACCTTTTTAAAAGCCCAGTAACCCTCCTGTGATTCCTTTGGTGGTGTAAGAGAATGTGGGCGGTGGTGATCAATTAACATCAGGTGACCAGTACGCTCATTTGTCCATTTAAAAATTAGTAGCACGGGTAAGTTGGTACGGTTTTAAAAAATTAGATTGTGTGTTGTGTGTCATAGTGCGTCTTTTACCGCATTTATCACGGGGAGTGTACCGAAGAGCTATTTAACCTGATTCCTGCCGCCAAATTCCTCCTTCGCACGACACGCCACAAGTTAGGATATCATCCCCACCATCTGGATGTGTGGCGGTCCACCACAGTGCGGTTTTCAAGGAGCTTTCTTCCACGTACTACAAAGCTGTGGAATGAACTTCCTTGCGCGGTGCTTCCGGGACGATACGACATGGGTACCTTCAAAAAGCGCGTACACCTTCCTTAAAGGCCGGCAACGCTCCTGTGATTCCTCTGGTGTTGCAAGAGATTGTGGGCGGCGGTGATCACTTAACAACAGGTGACCCGTACGCTCGTTTGTCCTCCCTTTTCCATAAAAAAAATGGTATGGTATCATCATGGTAGATCTGAAAGTTAAGGTAGTTTTTTTGTTTTTAACACTAAATATCTAATATGATTAGGAGGTATTTTATTTACGTACACCAGGAATTATAAAGGCGCTACAAGGGATCCCTGGGGAACCCCGTCAGCAGTGTGAGATTACTTTGATGAGCTTCAATTTTAATAATCTGATACCAACTTCTTGATGATACCGGCATGACTAGAATTTTGTGTGTAGTTTCTATTATTCGGTTCCAGTTTTTCTAGGAGGAGCGTATGACTGACTGTATCAAAAGCCTTTTTGAGATCAATAAAGACTTCTATTGCCATTTGCCTCTGATCTATTTTGGTTTTTATTGTGGTTATTAAGGCAATGTTGGATTTATCATAATATTGTTTCGTCACAGCAGTTTCGGAAAACTCCAATGTAATTCATAATTTATTAGACGTCCCAGCAATTAGTATGGTGCTTACGAATAACACACTAATATCACTTGTTAGAGCTATCGCCCTGAATGTCGTCCTAAAAAAGAAATTACCCCAGGAGGGTACCGGCTCTTGTAGAGCCGGAGAATCCCTCCCCGAGCATTCGCGCTCGGGCTGCCCCTCGTATTCTGGGGAGGGCACAGTACCGCGTATGTCACAGGACAAACAGGGCAGCAACACCACGGCACCCCGCTCCACGCTTAATGTGGACTTTTGTAACATCCGGGGAATTCACTCCAACTTAAACGCCGTCCACCACCACCTTGAGACGGCGCAGCCGGCCTTGTGTTTCCTTACGGAGACGCAGATATCTCGACCTAGCGATACGTCATATTTAACGTACCCCGGGTACAAAATTGAGCATAATTTCATGCCTCATGCCGGGGTATGTGTGTACGTTAGGGAGGATATCTGCTGTCGCCGTCTCGGCAATTTTGAGGGTAGGGGCCTGTCTACTCTCTGGCTCCGCGTAGATTTAGAGGACCGCGTCCGCATCTATGCGTGTGTCTACAGGTCCCATAGTGGTAACGCAGAAACGGATCACCTCATGGGCTGCGTTCAAGCGGCATTTGATGACGTGCTTGCTCAGATCCCCTCCGCTGAAATCGTAGTCTTGGGTGATTTCAACGGGCACAATGCCGAATGGCTTGGATCACGTACCACAGACTACGCAGGGCGATCTGTGCATAATTTTGCATTGGCGTATGGTCTGTCCCAATTGGTTGAGTCGCCGACGCGGCTCCCGGATGTGGATAGCCACATGCCGTCCTTATTAGATCTTCTGCTGACTACACATCCCGATGGTTACCAGGTCTCTGTCGACGCCCCTCTCGGAACGTCCGACCATTGCCTGGTCAGGAGTGTAGTGCCTATCCGACGCCAACGTCGCAGACCACCAGCGACCCGCCGCGTTTGGCACTACAAGTCAGCAGATTGGGATAGGATGCGTTCCTTTTTTGCATCCTACCCTTGGGGCAGGGTTTGTTTCCTTTCGGATGATCCTAGTGCCTGCGCCGTTGCAGTAGCCGATGTGATACTGCAGGGCATGGATATTTTTATACCAAGCTCTGTAGTACCGATCGGTGGCAGATCACAGCCCTGGTTCGATGCGTCAGTTAAAGCAGCATCTGACTGGAAAAAACAGGCGTATCGAACTTGGGTTGCGGCGCTGGGCTCAAAGGATCCGAACTGCAAAGTTCTGAAAAGGAAATATAACCGTGCCTCCAGATTTTTTAAGCGGCAAATCGCCCGTGCGAAATCGAAGCACGTCGTCAAAATTGGCGAGCAGCTTTCCAGTTACCCGACCGGAACACGCAAGTTCTGGTCGTTGTCGAAAGCTGCTCTTGGTAACTTCAACCAGCCGTCCATGCCGCCGTTGCACATGAGGAATGACACCCTGGCCCATACGGCAAAAGAGAAAGCCGATCTCCTGTGCACTCTTTTTGCCTCCAACTCGACTCTTGACGACAACGGAAAAACACCGCCGACCATCCTGCGGTGTCAGAGCTCCATGCCTGAAGTACAGTTCCGACAGAAAACTGTTAGGCGAGCTCTGTTTTCGTTGGACGTCAGGAAGTCGAGCGGGCCGGATGGCATTTCTCCAATCGTGCTTAGAACGTGTGCCCCTGAGTTGACGCCGGTGCTAACGCGTTTATTCCGGCACTCTTATTCAAAAGGCGTAGTCCCTGATTCATGGAAGTCAGCCCTTGTCCATCCGATCCCAAAAAAAGGAGACAGTTCGGATCCGGCAAACTACAGGCCTATTGCTATTACCTCCCTACTCTCCAAAATTATGGAGAGCATAATTAACCGCCAGCTCTTGGTATACCTTGAGGGTCACCAGTTGATCAACGACCGGCAGTACGGCTTTCGCCATGGTCGGTCGACTGGCGATCTTCTGGTATACCTAACACATAGATGGGCGGCGGCTATTGAAAGCAAGGGGGAAGGCCTGGCAGTTGGTCTGGATATAGCGAAGGCCTTTGATCGTGTATGGCACAAGGCGCTCCTCGCAAAACTTCCATCATTTGGGCTTCCCGAGAGCTTATGCAAGTGGACCTCCAGCTTCCTCACTGGGCGCAGCATACAGGTCGTTATCGACGGTTATTGCTCGAATCCCAAGCCCGTGAACGCTGGAGTGCCCCAAGGCTGTGTGCTATCTCCCACGCTGTTTCTTCTGCATATCAATGATATGTTGGACACCGCCAACATGCATTGCTATGCAGACGACAGCACTGGTGATGCCGTATGCACGGGCCATGCAGGTCTCTCTCGGGAAAACGTCGACCAGTGCCGGGAGAAACTTGTGTCTTCTATCGAGTCCTCTCTCGAGAAGGTCGCGGAATGGGGTAAGTTGAACCTTGTCCAATTTAACCCCCAGAAGACTCAAGTTTGCGCGTTTACCACTAAAAAAACCCCATTTGCCGTATCACCGCTCTTCGAGAACACTTCCCTTAAAGCCTCGCCTAGTATCGGAATACTGGGTCTCGAAATCTCGAGCAATTGCCAATTCCGTGGCCATCTGGAGGGCAAAGCCAAACTGGCTTCAAAGAAACTGGGCGTCATAAATAGAGCACGGCAATACTTCAAGCCGGCCCACATTCTAGCGCTCTACAAAGCGCAGGTCCGGCCTCACATGGAGTATTGCTGTCATCTCTGGTCTGGCGCACCCCAGTATCAGCTCGATCCATTTGACCGCGTGCAACGCAGAGCAGCTCGAATTGTGGGGGACCCAGTACTCTGTGAACGGCTGGATCACTTGGCGTTGCGTAGAGACGTCGCTTCATTGTGTGTCTTCTACCGCATTTATCACGGGGAGTGTTCCGAAGAGCTGTTCAACCTGATTCCTGCCGCCGAATTCCACCTTCGCACGACACGCCACAAGTTACGATATCATCCCCACCATCTGGATGTGTGGCGGTCCTCCACAGTGCGGTTTTCAAGGAGCTTTCTTCCTCGTACCACGAAGCTGTGGAATGAGCTTCCTTGTGCGGTGTTTCCGGGACGATATGACATGGGTACCTTCAAGAAAAGCGCGTACACCTTCCTTAAAGGCCGGCAACGCTCTTGTGATTCCTCTGGTGTTGCAGGAGAGTGTGGGCGGCGGTGATCACTTAACACCAGGTGACCCGTACGCTCGTTTGTTCTCCTATTCCATAAAAAAAAAAAAAAAATGTTCACTTCATCGCTCAGTCACTGAATAAATCAACAAATGTGTACTTCTAATTATATTAGTAAAAATAAGTCTCTAATATTCTCGAACAGCCTATATTTAGTAGTAAAAAAAGAACGTGTTTTTGTAAACAACAGTTTACAATAGCAATAAGGTATGTCAAGGTCCTTCGTCCTTAGTACGAGCGTACGGCTAGACATTGGTGAGAATATTATGAGTAATGTTAAAACACTTAACTATTCTCAATATAATTATGTATATTCAGTTTTATTGTAAATCAATAGATGACCCTCATATAATTGACAGCAACCGCGCTGTAAAATTGTAAGCCGATATAGTTAGACAGTGAGTTAAAACAGGTGTAAGTGTATTATTAGGACTTCTAGCCTTCATGACAAAAGTTAGTATACTTGTCTCTCTCTCTGTTGGTATAGAACTCCTTTCAAAATTCAAAGCCTGTATTGGAAGACTATTCTAAATATAAACCAGTGATTTAAAGTCGTTTTAGAGTTGGTACTCTACGGTACGGTGGTCCGTACCACCACTAAAACGATTAGCAGTACACAGTATGCAAATACTTAATTTTCATTTCTTCACATGTTTATTATTTACATGTTAGACTTGACTCTACTTGCATTTGACTTAATTTTATATTAACATACTAAGGTGTTGTTTATGTTTTAGCCAAAAAACTAACCGCCATACAGAGGAACGCAGCTGTAAATGAAAGATCTGTTGGGCTCAAAGCATTACGGGCAAGAGAACGCATCCAGTCGCATCCATACTCTCGACCGACAGCCTCCAACACGAGTAAACGTCTGAACAGCCATAATAAAGAGAATAATAATAATTAAGTAGAATCTGTCAATCATGTAATAAAACTACTTTCATTTCGTCTTTGTACGACATATCGTTGAGTCCTTTCGTCCATTTAAGCTTTTGTTTATTAATTTGCTGGGTATCCTGATTTGTTTACACAACATATTTGGTGGACATCATCTGTTGTGTCACTGATCGCAACACTTATCTAGCAGTTAATCGGATATAGAACATGGCGCGTTATATAGACACACGGGTAGAGCTACTTAACCATAATCATAATTTTGAAATGATATATATAGAATACAATATTTGAATCACACAATGTTCAACATCATGATTTAGTCGCTGGCCGATCTTAAAATTATTGAACGCGTTGGGTGATTGTTGAATCATTTACTCAATGCACATGTTTGAAATAATTATAATATATAATGGCCGATCTTACGCAAACTCAGCGTACTTGGCCGATAATTTTTGTCGCTGGCCGAACTAACTCTTGTTAAACGTAACATGTCCGCAACTTTTTTAGTTACGGAATTTTATTAAAAAGATTCTCAATTAATTAAATAATTTCGGACTGTCTTACTAATGTCTTCCTAATGTTAGAGTACATAAAATGCGCAGCTCTGTTTATTCACAGAATATGTTTCCGAACGTTGTTTCCTGGGCACATCGCACATTCTACGATTTAAAACAACTATTGTTCAAGATGGCGTCCTATGTTCCTATTTCAGCCATGTGCTCATAATATGTCATCAAAATAATAGGAAATGGTACTAATATTAGTTTAACAACATGTAAATTGTAAAAATTGCAAATATGAAATTGTAAAAATTGAACGTCTAAAATTGTAAACAATGAAATTGCTAATAAAATATTTGAATTACTATTTAGTTCGTAAGTTTTTGCTAATAATAATAATCAAAAGCAACCATAAAAAATGTGTTTGTTATGTTATCCTAAACAGTCTCCTGACAAAATATATCTCTTTTATATATAAGTATGTAATCTTATATTAAATTATAACCTAAATCTGTAGGTACTTTTAGAAACTATAACTTTTCGACATTTTCTGACTTTACAAAATCAATCTTATGATATAAAACTTTCTTGTTTTTAAGTAATTATATAATCTACATATATGTTTTAGTTATGGTTGTTATTTAAGTGTATTAATGTTGAATTGTATGTTAGATAAGTTTTGATTTAAGTCTTAATTTTGATGTATAAAATAATAAGGGAAAATGGCGATTAACGATATGGTCGTCATGCAAATATAATTATAATAATTCCTTGCAAAAATAAAAAAAAATAAAGTATTTAATAAATCATTTTTATTTCATTGAAAAACTTGAAGATTGTGGGTGACTGGAGTTTACTCCATTCTTAAAATATCTTTATATAATAACCATCTATATATAAAAACAAAAAAAGTAAATGAATTCATTCATTCAAATATTTGTTCACATTAATTAAATAAAATATATTACATAAATTAAGTTATGTTACTTAATTATGATTATTTACTTCGGAAATAACAATATGTTAAATCATTGTTAAACACTGTCACAATAGGTTTACGAAAACTAAAATACGATACATCCACATCAGAAGTTACATGAGTTAGGAACCGTGAAGTATGTTGTATTTGGTGATCTTCAATGCGTATTTGTATTTTTCTCCGAAACTAGATTTAAGATTTTTTTTATGAAAATAGGGGATGAGACGAGCAGGACGTTCAGCTGATGGTAATTGATACGCACCACCCATTACAATGCAATGCTGCTCAGGATTATCGAAAATTTCAAAAATTCTAAATGGCACTACAATTGCGCTCGTCACGTAGAGACATTAGATGTTAAGTCTCATATGCCCAGTAATTTCATTAGCTACGGCACCCTTTAGACAGAAACACAGTAACTGCTTAACGGCAGAAATAGGCCCTGTTGTACCCATAATCTAGCCGGCTTCATGTGCAAAGGAGCCTCCAACTGGTAAAATTGTAGATTGCTGTGGTAGATTTAAAATTAGTTCTTCTTTCAAAAATTGTATATAATTGTATGTAATTGTCTTTTTTTATATGGAAAAGGAGGACAAACCAAGAAAGGAAGGTGTACGCGCATTTTTTGAAGGTGCCCATGTTGTATCGTCTCGGAAACACCGCACTAGGAAGCTCATACCAAAGCTTTGTAGTACGTGGAATAAAGCTCCTTGAAAACCGCACTGTGGAGGACCGCCACACATCCAGATGGTGGGGATGATATCCTAATTTGTGGCGTGTCGTGCGAAGGTGGAATTCGGCTCCTCACAAAATACTAGCTGTTAAAAAATGTAACACTACTGTACTGTTTTAGCTTTAAGATCTTTGTGAGGAGAAAATAAATAGATATTTATTATTATTATTATTAATTTGTCTTTGCCCTCCAGATGACCGCGGAACTGGCAATCGTTCGAGATTTCGAGACCCAGTATTCCGATATTAGGCGAGGCATTAAGGGAAGTGATGTCGAAGAGCGGTGATACGACAAATGGGGTTTTTTTAGTGGTTAACACGCAATCTTGAGTATTCTGGGGGTCAAATTGGACAAGGTTCAATTTACCCCATTCAGCGACTTTCTCTAGAGAGGACTCGAGCAGACACAAGTTTCTCCTGAGACTTAATGCCGATTTCCCGAGACCTGCATGGCCCGTGTATACGGCATCACTATGGGACCTGTAGACAAACGCATAGATGTGGACGTTATCATCAAAATCTACACAGTCGTAGGTATAGTGTAAAGCCATGATATTATAATAAACGGTAGATTGTCAGCCGACTTCATTTCTGACAGTATAACGGCCTGATTCTAGTGACATTGTAATGTCACGCGTACACTATAGTTATATTTTAAGGCAAGTTTACTTGTCGTTAGTTTATGAAGTCATCTCTGATTGATCTGTTATCTCAGCTTATCGGCCTTTGTTCACTAGTAGGTCCCAATAACAAATATGTGTGAATGATGAATATTGAATTCTGTTTTTTCCATTGAACCACATTAGTGGTGAGAAGTAAAAAAAGCCGCCAATGGACATCCTCAATACCAGCAACCGGTAATTGATTCCACAAAGTAGCTGTTCGAAGCAAGAAGTTCCTCACAAAACGCGCGGTTGTAGAATGCCAGACGTCAACGTTATGCGGGTGGAATTTTCCATTTTGACATCATATCTGGTGGTGGAAAATGGCAGCTCGTATCAACCTAAACCACTCTGAGAGCACTCCCCGTGATAAACCATCTGTTCCGAAATAAAAATAGCAGCGGTGGAAGTCCCCGAACAAACATTACAAATAGAGTTCTACCGCTAATAAAGTGTAAATAACATCGCCCTGACAATACCTGGTCGGAGATGATACTCTAGGACCGTTCCTCTTCCAGAAAGCGTCCCAATACGTTATGGGTGATTAAGTATATCTTCATAACTGTCCTAAAAGTGTAAGATCCACTGATTTTGTGACTTCTTAATTTAAATTTGTTTTTGTTGTTTTTCGTTTAAAAAATACCACCAAAAAACTTGCTTGCTTGGCGGGTGGATACTCGATGTGACGGGATAGCAGCAGGATACGAGGAAATAATTCGTTTAAAATATCTCTTACTCAATCTCGAACTCAGGTTCCTTCCTGTGTTGATCCCGATTATCATTCTTCCGGAGGTGTCCTACAAAAGAGACAAAACACACTTGATCACAGATTACTGAGACGCGGTCTTTGATAATTGACATAAAAGTGTATTTCAACGTATCCGAAGACGTAGTGTTGGTAGGCCCCCCATAAAATGGACCGAAGATCTGGTAAAAATCGCCGGAATAGATTGGATGCGGGCAGCGCATGACCGATCGTGATGGTGATCTTAGGGGGAGCCCTTTGTCCAGCAGCGGGCTTCTTTCGGCTGAAATGCTAATGATGAATCAATATAAACCTATTATACGAATGACGGCTTGTAACGAGGTCGCAGGTAAAGATAACACCTTAAGACCATTGGCCATTCCTCCCCCCCCCTCCACCCGAATATGACAGCGGAACTTAAAAAGATTTTACCCCAGGAGGGAACCCGGCTCTACCAGAGTCGGAGAATCCCTCCCCGAGCACTCTAGCTCGGGCTGTCCTTCGTATTCTGGGGAGGGCACAGAACCACGCATGACCAAGGACAAACGAGGCAGTAACACCACGGCACCCCGCTCCACACTCAACGTGGACTTTTGCAATATCAGGGGAATTCACTCCAATTTAAACGCCGTCCACCACCACCTTGAGACGGCGCAGCCGGCTTTGTATTTCCTTACGGAGACGCAGATATCTCGACCTAGCGATACGTCATATTTAACGTACCCCGGGTACAAAATTGAGCACAATTTTTTGCCTCATGCCGGGGTATGTGTGTACGTTAGGAAGGATATCTGCTGTCGCCGTCTCGGCAATTTTGAGGGTAGGGACCTGTCCACTCTCTGGCTCCGCGTAGATTTAGAGGAACGCGTCCGCATCTATGCGTGTGTCTACAGGTCCCATAGTGGTAAAGCAGAAACCGATCATCTCATGGGCTGCGTTCAAGCGGCAATTGACGACGTGCTTGCACAGATCCCCTCCGCTGAAATCGTAGTCTTGGGTGATTTCAACGGGCACAATGCCGAATGGCTTGGATCACGTACCACAGACTACGCAGGGCGATCTGTGCATAATTTTGCATTGGCGTATGGTCTGTCCCAATTGGTCGAGTCGCCAACGCGGCTCCCGGATGTGGATAGCCACATGCCGTCCTTATTGGATCTTCTGCTGACTACACATCCCGATGGTTACCAGGTCTTTGTCGACGCCCCTCTCGGAACGTCTGACCATTGCCTGGTCAGGAGTGTAGTCAAATCGACTTCTCGTCGAACATAAATATAAACCCTTGCAATCATTAATTTTACTTAGTGTGCTCATATAGCATAATAGTGTACCTACTACGCAATATTGAGTGAGCAGACTATATTCTGATATTTCGGAATGCTAAGATAATAACATGTTTATTTTGTAATAATGTACCGATATTATTTATTTAAGTACCAACAGTCAACCACTAGAAGATTTATTTAACAATTCATTTGTACAATTTAAACGTAGTAAGTATCAATAATATGTTATTTTCTCAAAATTAATTATTAGTACTTCTGTTTTTATGATCCCCTGTTGTGTATAATATCTTTTTTTAACCGACTTCAAAAGGGAGGAGGTTATCAATTCGATCAGTATTTTGTTTTATGTAGGTACACCGATTATTCTGAGATTTATGATCCGATTTACGTAACTATTTTGTTTGATGCAAAAATGATGCCATTCCGTCCCATAAAAATTTTACATAGTTTGGGCCAGTAGTTTTCATTTTATGAACATTTATATGAAAATTTTCGTGTACCTGGATGGCATATTAATTGTTTTCTGTGTACGGCTTTTTTTTGGAGTTTTCAATCAGGTTTATTATATGTTATTATAAACTGACACTAAAAAGTTAAAAATTAAAAAAACAAAGACCATTGCCTGGTCAGGAGTGTAGTGCCTATCCGACGCCAACGTCGCCGACTACCAGCGACCCGCCGCGTTTGGCACTACAAGTCAGCAGATTGGGATAGGATGCGTTCCTTTTTTGCATCCTACCCTTGGGGCAGGGTTTGTTTCCCTTCGGGTGATCCTAGTGCCTACGCCGTTGCAGTAGCCGATGTGATACTGCAGGGCATGGATATTTTTATACCAAGCTCTGTATTACCCATCGGTGGCAGATCACAGCCCTGGTTCGATGCGTCAGTTATCTATATCATCTGACTGCAAAAAACAGGCGTATCGAGCCTGGGTTGCGGCGCTGGGCGCAAAGGATCCGAACTGCACAGTTCTTAAGAGGAAATACAACCGTGCCTCCAGATTTTTTAAGCGGCAAATCGCCCGTGCAAAGTCAAAACACGTCGTCATAATCGGCGAGCAGCTTTCCAGTTACCCGACCGGAACACGCAAGTTCTGGTCGTTGTCGAAAGCTGCTCTTGGTAACTTCAGCCAGCCGTCCATGCCGCCGTTGCACATGAGGAATGACACCCTGGCCCATACGGCAAAAGAGAAAGCCGATCTCTTGTGCACTCTTTTCGCCTCCAACTCGACTCTTGACGACAACGGAAAAACACCGCCGACCATCCCGCGGTGTCAGAGCACTATGCCTGATGTACAGTTCAGACAGAAAACTGTTAGGCGAGCTCTGTTTTCGTTGGACGTCAGGAAGTCGAGCGGGACGGATGGCATTTTTCCAATCGTGCTTAGAACGTGTGCCCCTGAGTTGACGCCGGTGCTAACGCGTTTATTCCGGCACTCTTATTCTAAAGGCGTAGTCCCTGACTCATGGAAGTCAGCCCTTGTCCATCCGATCCAAAAAAAAGGAGACAGTTCGGATCCGGCAAACTACAGGCCTATTGCTATTACCTCCCTGCTCTCCAAAATCATGGAGAGCATAATTAGCCGTCAGCTCTTAGTATATCTAGAGGGTCACCAGTTGATCAACGATCGACAATACGGGTTTCGCCATGGTCGGTCGGCAGGTGATCTTCTGGTATACCTAACACATAGATGGGCAGCGGCTATTGAAAGCAAGGGGGAAGGCCTGGCAGTTAGCCTGGATATAGAGAAGGCCTTTGATAGTGTATGGCACAAGGATCTCCTCTCCAAACTTCCATCATTTGGGCTTCCCGAGAGCTTGTGCAAGTGGACCTCCAGCTTCCTCACTGGGCGGAGCATACAGGTCGTTGTCGACGGATATTGCTCGAACCCAAAGCCCGTGAATGCTGGAGTGCCCCAAGGCTGTGTGCTGTCTCCCACGCTGTTTCTTCTGCACATCAATGATATGTAGGAAACCTCCAACATTCATTGCTATGCAGACGACAGCACTGGTGATGCCGTATACACTGGCCATGCAGGTCTCTCTCGGGAAATCGTCGACCAGTGCCGGGAGAAACTTGTGTCTTCTATCGAGTCCTCTCTTGAGAAGGTCGCGGAGTGGGTAAAATTGAACCTTGTCCAATTTAACCCCCAGAAGACTCAAGTTTGCGCGTTTACCACTAAAAAAACCTCATTTGTCGTATCACCGCTCTTCGACAACACTTCCCTCAAAGCCTCGCCTAGTATCGGAATACTGGGTCTCGAAATCTCGAGCGATTGCCAATTTCGTGGTCATCTGGAAGGCAAAGCCAAATTGGCTTCAAAGAAACTGGGCGTCATTAATAGAGCACGGCAATACTTCAAGCCGGCCCACATACTAGCGCTCTACAAAGCGCAGGTCCGGCCACACATGGAGTATTGCTGTCATCTCTGGCCAGGGGTAACTAGCTATATCAATCGTCTTTGGGACACACCCTGTCGGACCGGAACTTCGGAACTTTGTCTCTGCCGTACTCGCAGCCACCACCTAATTCAAAGATAAAGGCACGCTACCAATAATCCTGGAACAACATGGAAAATTGCAGCCAAGGCAAATTAGCACTATTACCACATTATGTCAACTTGCATATCTCCAGGGTAATTTTAAAGGTTAGTCGATGTCGAGTAAGACTAATACCAAGCGCAGGCACAGGTAATGGCAACTTTAACAGGTATGTTTTGACTATAGAGCCAAGGAACAGAAAAAACAGTCACCCATGTTCTGCTCGAGTGCAGATAGGTAAACTTTTTAGTTCTGTAGCGGTTGGTGTATTGATGTAAAATATTATTCATATAACACTATATTGTATTATATTGCTTGCTATACTTAGTATCTACGTATATCTCGAACGGTTTTTACCAAAACAGTATTCGTAAGATTCATCAAACCACTTTCTGAATTACAATTCGATTTCAACTCGAAATTTCTCATTAATTGATTGAGATCGCGGCTGTATGAGACACATATATCAGAGAATGTTTGTGATGTAACCAGTAGGTCGATGTAGCTAGTGCCTGAGCTATCACAAATAAAGTTTAACTTCGGTAGTTCACCGTTCAGTCAGCGTCAAATCGACTTCTCGTCGAACATAAATATAAACCCTTGCAATCATTAATTGTACTTAGTGTGCTCATATAGCATAATAGTGTACCTACTACGCAATATTGAGTGAGCAGACTATATTCTGATATTTCGGAATGCTAAGATAATAACATGTTTATTTTGTAATAATGTACCGATATTATTTATTTAAGTACCAACAGTCAACCACTAGAAGATTTATTTATCAATTCATTTGTACAATTTAAACGTAGTAAGTATCAATAATATGTTATTTTCTCAAAATTAATTATTAGTACTTCTGTTTTTATGATCCCCTGTTGTGTATAATATCTTTTTTTAACCGACTTCAAAAGGGAGGAGGTTATCAATTCGATCAGTATTTTGTTTTATGTATGTACACCGATTATTCTGAGATTTATGATCCGATTTACGTAACTCTCTTGTTTGATGCAAAAATGATGCCATTTCGTCCCATAAAAATTTTACATAGTTTGGGCCAGTAGTTTTCATTTTATGAACATTTATATGAAAATTTTCGTGTACCTGGATGGCATATTAATTGTTTTCTGTGTACGGCTTTTTTTTGGAGTTTTCAATCAGGTTTATTATATGTTATTATAAACTGACACTAAAAAGTTAAAAATTAAAAAAACAAACCTTTAACTTTAATATTAATAAAATACTATTATTTGTATGTGCTATATTGTGCTGCTTTGAAGTCGGTGCCAAGCCAAATGTAATTGTAAGTACCTACACTCGCCACGCGTGCGCGGGATAGCTTTGTCTAGACCAAAACAACCCAAGCGGACAGACACGCGTGGCCAAACAAGCTAAATAATTACAGTAAGTAAGCTGTGTATGATATTAAGTTTTATTTTGTTTAGGGCTTGGCACTGACTTCAAAGCTATCAATAAGTAGCACATATAAATAAAAGTGTTTTATTAATATTAAAGGTAAAGGTTTGCAACAGAGGTGTATTAAATTAAATTTTTAGTTATTTGATACTGTTCAGTTTTTGAAGTAGATTTTTTAAACGTAGTTTTTTTTATTCGTTATTAGCTAGTAAATATTTGTGTAAACTTGTAAATAGCATTCCATGTAAATATTTTCCTAACTATTATAATTGTATTGAACTGTAAGTTTTCCAGTTGTAATAAAAAAATAAAATAACGTTATTTTATTAACGTTGTGTATTTTTGAATAGTTTGATATGATTGGGAATAATTTCGCATGAATTGCTGAATTCTGTTTTATTCGAAACTCTTCCTAAGTGGAATAAATAGGCGAATACGAATTCTCTCTTTAGATACCTATATATACTCCTACTACCTATATTTCAGTCTACCTGAAAATGTGCACTGCAAAGGTCACGAAACGTCGGGTGAAAAAAAAAAAACATAATATTGTGAATTTTACGCAAAAACTTATATAAAAATACAGTTACAATTAAACGTGCTTTAATCCTTTAAAAAGGAATTTATGTAAATAAAAATATGATGTCACGAAAAGGACACCCACTCAGCACATTTGGAACTGACATTAGGATAACCTACCCTACTTAGAACACTGATTTTCAGTAGGCACCGACCTGTTGACAGCAGCCGTAGACAACATGGTTCCTTTTGTTTTATGGTCTTAAAAATGACTGAATTAAGAATATGAGAAGAGAAAAATAAATGAATTTTAATTTGAGTTTTAAAATATTTTCTTTATTAAATAGAACATTTTGAGTTTTATTTATTTTAGTTTATTTTTAATATAAGGTAAGATTTCGTTTGGAGATAAGATTCCGATTATGCCAATGTGAATCGATTGTCATGTATGTATAATGTTTACAAAATTCATATAAATACACCTACTTTATAGACTAATATAATAAAAGCAGGTTTAAACAGATGTTTAATATTATGAAAACTCATGCTCATCCGTTGTCATTGATTGCTTAAATAAATACAAAAATAATATACTTACAATGATTCCTTAATCACCAAATAACAATTAATTAGCAATGACGTTCTATACATATAGATAATCACACAAAAATTGTTTTATTTTATATAATAAAATACAAAAGTTTCTCAACCCAGACTAAAGAAATAAGGTACAAACGTGGACGCATAATAAGATTTTATCTGCTACGAATTACAAATTAATAATATTTATTGTTTAACTGTTTAAACCTAATATACCTAAAGTGACGACACAAATCAATCACCGGCGCGCGTTGTCATCGTCATGAATCCATTATAATAACGTATTATCGCAGATTATCTCAAAGGGAAGGTGGTTCACGAACGTTATATGATTAATATCGCTGTCAGAAGCCGAAACAGTAACTACTTTACTGGCTTCTATAGTTTAAATTGATACCCCTCCACGCGATATGAAATAATTACACCGCAACTACATCTTTTAGGTTTCAGCTCGGAGGTAATTTATGGGCTGTAGCGGGACTTAGAGTTACGTTTAAGCTGAAAATTAACCAATGTTCTTGGTCAATTTAGATAAATATATACCTAATCGAATCTTACTTAAATGCAGTCAAAACTAATATCTAGGAAGCTACCCTGCAGGTTTATACATATTTGGTTTGTGTAAGACACTTTAGTAGTTTGGTTTAGTTAGATTATAGCGAAGGCCTTTGATCGTGTTTATGCACGTAGACCCCCGGCTTCCTCCTTGAGTGGAACATAGAGGTCGTAAAGTGAAGTAAGTGCCAGATGAAACAATGTGTATTATCGAGGCTTCTCCTGAGAAGTTGGCGGATTGCGGAATAGGATAAAATGAACCTTTTACAATTCAACCTCCATAAGATTCAATTTGCAATTTAACCATAAAAAACAGAACAGTTTTTACCTATTCTATGAAAAAAACCATCAGTCACTTGTTGGAATTTCCAGTTTTTAGTGCATCTTCGAGTACTGAGGTGTATAACAATATGGCCCATACATATTATGTGATTACTGAAACGTTCCCCCCTCGGAGTTTAGATTAATATAGGTACCTACATATAAACGGGGAAAATATGAAATGTATTGAAATGATATGTCGACATTATTCATACATATCGTAATAAAGGACGATATATGTAACAATATACCAATCCATAGGTTTATTTGCCTCTTATTTACTCATAATGAATGTGTAGAAAGATCTAATGTAAGTTGTGTTTTTTATTCAAAAGATAGATTGTTGTTCAAAAGAGAATTATTGATATTGGTATATATACTTTACTAATTATTATATTATTTACACTAAGGTAATATTAATATATTACTTAATAAAATGTTAAATGTTAGATTTGTTGACTTACTCTCGCTTTGTACGGATATATTTAAATATATAATATAACACGCTACTTTTTGTGACTTGAACTACTTCGTAAGCGACCAAATTGAGTTGATACTTCTAGTACACAATACGTTCTGTCTGAAGGTGTAAGGTAACCTGATGGTTAGTATTGTACTTGTAGGACCAAAACTAGGCAACGTTTGACTTAGTAACACACGTTGGGGAAAAGTTCTAATGCCGTATGTAAAGTTCCTTATTCAGGGGTGCTTTTAATCAAATTACCAAACAGATATTTTGATAATATGAATCCATCCTGAGAGTTGAACAAAGCAAACAGAATTTTATAACGAGGTGGTACTCGAACGGTTAGCTCAGTTGGTTAGAGCACCGGCACGGATCGCCGGAGGTCGTGGGTTCGAATCCCGCATCGTTCATAAAATTTTGTTTTTCAAATTTTATTTGTGTATTAATCCTAGAAGTGAGGGTTATCACTTTAAAAAAAACACAACATATTGTTTAGATTTACAAGAGCAACATCTCAAGTCAATTTCCTAATATGTAAATATTGGGGTTGAGCAGGTTATCAACTGTAAAGTAGATCCTATAGAAGAAGCCGCAACCTGAGAGTTGAACAAAGCAAACAGAATTTTATAATGAGGTGGTACTCGAACGGTTAGCTCATTTGGTTAGAGCACCGGCACGGAACGCCGGAGGTCGTGGGTTCGAATCCCGCATCATTCATAAAATTTTGTTTATCAAATTTTATTTGTGTATGAATCTATTTTTCAAATTTCTGTGTCTATCCTAATATGATTCTTGGTGAATCTTTGGTCACAAAGAATCCGTGTAAATGACTTTTGAAACTAATTGACATAAATTGTTTCGTAATCAGTTT
>CATIXQ010000024.1:5956575-5994125 GCA_949711755.1 Leptidea juvernica
AAAAAATGTTTCATCCGTGAGTAACCAACCTATACAACAAAAACTACGTTATAAAAACCGAATTCATTCATAAAATAACTCAATAAAGATTTACTTTAATACACCTCTTATGCAAACCCAACTATCTTTAATTTTAATAAAATACTATTATTTGTATGTGCCACCTATTGATAGATTTTAAGTCGATTCTAAGCAAAATAAAACTTAATATTATTATTTATTTTATTTATTTATTAACGACGTCTGCCCACTTCGGTTTTGTTCTAGACGAAGCTATTCCGCTCAAGTTACGCGTGGCGAGTGTAGGTAGAATAATAGAGGTTTATCTAGTTTGGCATCGACTTTAAACTTATCAAATAGGTGGCACATACAAATAATAGTATTTTATTAATATTAAAGGAAATCAGGTTTGCATAAGAGGTGAATTAAAGTAAATCTTTATGAACTTATTTTATACTTTTTTTTGTTTTTGAAGTCGATTTTATCAAACCTGGTTTTTTATTATTTTTTACTTTTTAGTATATGTAATAGGCTATTCTGTAAAATGCAGTAGGATTTTTGTCGATTACATCAGGTAGACTATATAATATTTTGTCATATATTAATCCATTATTCTTTAAATAGCTATGGGTAGGCCTGCGAAAGGTGCCGCGAGCATTAAACAATATAGATCCCAATAAATGGAAACGGAAAAATGAATCGACTTCGAAAAAATGCTGTTCGAAAATCTATCTTCTCGTTCTAGTTAGATAATTAAATATCGTAATGAACGTTTGTTAGCTTTGAATAACAGGTAGCCTAAGACCCACTTATCGGGACACGGGCCAATAATAATATATAATCAACCTAAATGAAAACTCCTAAAAAAATAAAATACACACTGCTGTACACAAAATAAAATTATATCGTTCACGTAAACATGAGTATTCATAAAGTGAAAACTACTGGGCTAAAGCAAATGTGAAATTTTTATGGGACCAAATGGCAACTATTCCGCATCAAACTAAAGAAGAACCACGTAAAGTAGCTCATAAATCTCAGCGTAATCGGTGTACATACATAAAAAAATATCAATCGAATTGAGAACCTCCTCCTTTTTGAAGTCGGTTAAAAATAGCTAATTTCTTCAGCGGCAAGTCAAAGAGAATGCATCTTTATGTATTGACCTATACAGTATAGGCCTCCAAGAGTGCAATTACGTATTGACTCCGAAACTCACTAACACACGAGTATTCTTGAAGTAGCAGAAATAACTAACATAACATCGCAAATTGAGGTTTGGCATTCAATAATTAACAATAAACGTACGTACGAGTCTTATTATAGAATGAAATCATGCTAATTACTAATTATGACTACAAAATATATGAACGAAACTAATTATAAATGCTTAGTTACCGACATAGATAGATGGACATTATTTGGAGTTTGTTTATAAAAAAAAATCTTATCAATAATTTTGTTACACAGTTGGGTGTACCGTAATCTCATAATAAATATTGACTCGTAAATAACCTTATATTGGTGTCAATATACCACAGTGGGATTGCAATAATAGAGGCTATGATATGATAGAAGCAAACTTTACAACTTGTGAACACGTCATGCTAATGTCAAAGATTCTCTGCCCCTGGTGCCATAAACCGTCTGTGCAAAACAAATGTGTTTGAGTTTTTATTAGGATCTTTATATCTATTCGACGGTGGTTTGTCATTGTGCCTTATTAATGCCCGTAAGTGCGACAGAGGGCGCTTACACACACTGTACATTATACCTCACGGGCAGGGAGTGTTTGACAATAGTATATCATGGTTAAAGTGATATTAATAATTATGTATTATAATTAGGACACAGCCCAAAGAGTATACATTATTTATCAAACCATCCGTTATGCAACAGACAAAGTAAAAAAGCCAAATAATTATAGTTAATAATCACACAAACTTGTCAAGGATAATTTCATAGTATGAAAATGTCATAACTGTTGTTTTACATTATTATGTGTGACACTTTGGAACAGATATTATATGTGAATACTTTGAGATATTCCCACAAGTACCGTTTAATCGTTTTCCAATTAGACCCATTCCATTTGAATCACAGACAATCAAACATTTTCAGACCGGTTTGAAAGATGTGTGATGTCTGTGTGCATGTTCTACCACATATATATTAACATAGCATTGCCGTTACAGTATTCTAGCATCAGGTAAACAGTTTGACTCTAAACAAATAAAACAGTTTTCACATAATATATCTGTAGCTACGAGTCTTACAAAAAGATTCAAAACTATTTTTGTCAGTGGTCTGCTGTCACTAAGGCTGAGATCTTTAGAGTGAACATAGACTTTTCTCCGACTTAACTTAAAATAATAATTGATTTCGTTTTTATAGTCATTTGACAGCTGAAATTAGGCTGAGCTTAAGCTAAGAAAGCCCAATGCAAAAGTCAAGTTCGCGTTTTATCACACTAAGAATAGTTTTACGTAAGTAAAGTGTAAGTATGCTCTATGGATCTCACCTTAAGATGTTAAATTGTATTAGATTGTTGATTATAATTGTCAATCTTATAATATTTAAGCATATGAACATCCATTATTGTTTATATAAGTATGACAACAATTTAAGGTACTAAGTCATATATGGTTTCTATCTAATGATGTCATTTTCTCATGTTGAAAGCTGTTGGTCGGGAGTACGGATGAGTCTGGACCCTTTCTCTCGTACGGACTGCTTTGAAACCAACAGATCGGTCATTTACCACAGCCTTCTTCTGGTTGTCTGTTAGTTTGTTAGCCACACAAGACCACAAGACGCACACATGAAAAACACCTTAGTGTGTTAATACACAAATTATATAATATGTACTTAGTATACAAAGCATGCACTAAAACTAGACATGCTTAAAATTGGGAGGGCAAACAAAAATTCAATTGATATTTAAAAAAGAAATATTAATATTGTTTTAGAGACTTCACGCTAAACGGAGGGCATAGGCCAGCGCCTTTTAGGGCATAGATTACAATCAGATTTATTTTATTTGATATTTATCTCAAATAAACTTTTTTTTATTTATAAAGATCTCGCACCCCATGGAAATTATGACTTAAAGAAAGCACAATGGATATCATTCAACTAAAAAACCAAACTGCCTCGCTAAGCCAAAGGACTATTTCACAGTTAATAATTCACATTGCAGCATTTATTACCTTGTATATTCCTGGTTGTGGGAGTACCGCCTCTGCCCACACTAGAACCGAAGCCCGTGACAGGCCTGGGCAATGCCACGACGGGACGTCGAAACGGGATAGCTCTTCCCACCACTGGTTTCACTATCTTTGCTGTTATGAGAAATTAAGGTTAATTAATTATACTAGGTATTTATACCTATATTATACTTAACTAATAAAGTGGTCATGTTCAAATTTTTAATAAGATTTAATGCACCAAGGAAAATAGGCGTACTACTGTACGTACTGTACTGTACTATTGTAGACACCGAGTTGCGGAAAAATTATCTATAGGTATCTATACTGAACATGTAATTTCATTATGAAAAAAGATCTCAGTAATATGACCTGAAAATATAATGTTCTTTAAACTTACCCTTGTTATCATTGATATTAACTCCTCTATTTATTATATTTGTTCTATCAATAAGCTCTCTCTTTACTGGCAAAGTACTTTTAGGTTCAACCTTTACGGAAGCTTTCTTCCATGGCTCCATTTTATTTGCTAATACAAATGTTGAATTCAAATTGTTTGCATCTATACAGATATTTTCAGTATTTAAAGAATTTATTGCTTTCTTCATCTTCTTAGCCGAATTGCATTGGTTATCCATATCTACACTATCAATGGAATCATTAATTATAATTGTTTCATTGTTCTTTAATTTGACTGGAGTGCCTTTTCGTTTCAGTGTAAATATTGGATCACGATTTTCAACATCTCCTGAATCATCACTCTCAATAACTATATTATTAACAGCATCATTAACATCATCTTTATTGCTGTAATCCAGACTAATACTCGGCTTTTCAATATCCATGGTAGAAATAAATTTAATATCTTCATCACTCTCTTTCACTTCATCATCCCAGGTTATTCCTTTAGCTGATTTAGCCTTTTTCATGATCTCTGTATATTCAGCAGACAGTGATGGTGGTGCTCTATCATAGCCCTTTAATATTAAGTAAAGTTTCTTCAGCATAGCTGGCATTTCACTCATATACTCAGTAAAGGCATTAATTTCTTGGTTCTCAATTAACAATAGTTTATGTCTTAATTCATCTCTTGCTTTAACATGACGCAGTTCACTCTTTTGCTGAAGTTTATCAATGAAATCCATAAGATCCGGGAACTCAGAAAGTGCTTCATTATAAAGTCTTTGTAATGTCTTCCGACTGGTGTCCCATTCGGTCCATGTTTTCATTAAAGTTGCCTCTAACAGTGCCGACTGTTTAGAGTAATGTTCAGCGGCTCGTTCGTGACGTGGTAGGTCTTCTGTGCATGTCTGTTGAATCATCAAATAAAATATTATATATTTCAAGTATTTAAAGTCCTTAAAATGAAAGGTTTGTATATCCCATTCATACTTAAACAAATAAAGAATCTACAGACTAACAATTATATTATGTAAATAAATTTTCAGGTATATATATATTATGCATTTTGTGCATATACCATCATCACAGATCTGAAACTAACACTTTATTGTTTTAAATATGATATTCATAGTTTCTGACGTACTACAGTGTTGTATGTATATCTAGTAAGTAAGTGAGTAGTAGTTTGTTTCCTAAGGGGTGGTAGTGTTAGAAATGACATCAAAAAGAATTCTAAAGGAATCTTTTATGGATTTACTATTATTCTTGTACAGATACAAACCTGGTTGATGGGTTCGCAGGAGGATCTGTGCGCGAGGTCGGCCACGTGCGTGAAGGCCCGCGTCCGGAGCCGCTGTCTCAGCGCCAACACTCGCTGCTGCCTCATTATAGACAATAAGCGCTCCTCGAGCACTCCAAACACATGCTCCTCGCTTTCAATAAGTCTGCGCCATTCCTGTTTACCTGTTCAACAGTTTGCGTTTTGAAACTGGGTGAGGGAGCTCTGCTTTGTATGAAAAGGGTTTATGACTTTGTTGCTACATAAAAAAGTTGTCTAAAACAGTGGGAGATGGAAGGTTCAGCCGAGGCTTTTCCTTGAGATGACACCTGGCTTATCATATCCAAAAATACAAAAAATAAAATTTGAACATTTTTATGTGGGATTCGAACCCACGACTTCCGGCGTTCCGTGCCGGTGCTCTAACCAACTGAGCTAACCGTTCGAGTACCGCCTCGTTTTAAAATTCTGATTGCTTTGTTCAACTCTCAGGTTGTGGCTTCATCTACAGGATCTACTGCTCAACCCCAATATTTGCATATTAGAAAATTGACTTGAGATGTCGCTCTTGTAAATCTAAACAAATGTTTTTAAAGTGATAACACCCACTTCAAATTTTATTTGTGTATTAAAATCCTAGAAGTGAGGATTATCATTTTAAAAACATAACATATTGTTTATATCCAAAAATGTCAGTGCCACAATTTTCATCAAAATCGTTTATATATTCATAAAACTGATTGTTAAGTTGTTTATTTAGTACTAGCGAGAAATACTTGATGTGAACAAGTGTTCACTTAAATATGTTTTTTTTTTTTTATTATAAGGGATGAGACGAGCAGTATGTTAAGCTGATGGTAATTGATGCGCCTGCCCATTACAAGGCAGTGCCGCTCAGGATTCTCGAAAAACCTAAAAATTCTGAGCGGCACTACAATTGCGCTCGTCACCTTGGGAGATAAGATGTTAAGTCTCATTTGCCCAGTAATTTCACTACTACGGCACCCTTCACACCGAAAAAAAAACAAAGATGGCCAATTCTAAATTTACTGGTTCTTACATATTGATAGCATCTTGTTTATATAAAAAATCTAACAAGTTTTATATATTATTGTTAATGATAATACATATTTGACAGGTGGTCAATAATACACTGTGTAAAATTAATAGGTACTTTATGAAATAATTTTAATTAATTATTTATGCAAAATATTAAAACAAAACTTACCTTTATCCTCAGCAACATCATGTTTCTTTACAACTGCAACTGAAGACAAAGACAACTTTGCTTCTAATTCCTTAACTTTCTTCTTTAACTCTTCGGTTATTTTGACGTATTGTGACAACTTCATATTGCCATCCACAATATTCTTCTTACAGCTCAATTGTATTTTATTTGCCCTGGCAGCATACTTCAGTGTGTTGTATGTATCTTCATAACTCAAACTTGATGGAGAAACATTTGCTATCATAATTGTTTTACAATTTCCACCGAGACTGTCTTTCAGGAGCCTTGTTAATTTTGAATCCCTAAAAATATTATTGTTAAAAATGGAATTTATTCATACATATTTATATCTGGCAAAATCAAAACGCAAAGTGTGTTAAATATTTCTTTAAATTAAAATAATTACAAAATCAAATATATGTACATAGGAGAGTCATAAAAATGGAAAGGCGAAACTTGAGATGGACTAAGTTTTAATATGTTATATTATGTGCCTGTTTTCTGAGCAATGAGTTTTTTTGTTGGGTGTATTGTTATATTTTACACTCAACATTCCGAATCTCAGATTTTAGGCCTTAATCAATCAGTCTTTAAAGAGAGAAAATGAAGTATTTTATACATATTATTAATTACCTGTATGGGATGTATGCACTGCCATCTGCTAATTTATTTATGCAATTCCCTAATGAAAGAAGACTTTTATTAATATTTGCTCCCTCTTTGAACCGTTCACCAATGCAACCAGTAGCTGAGGCACGCTCGCTGCCAGCAAGATCAATCATTGAAAGTTTCACAATTCTAATCTGGCTACTGGTCTTATAACGCATTTTAACGTATACCTATAAAAAGAGAAACATTTACAAAATAGTTCACAATATTTATACTATGTAGTTAGCCTGTGGTTTTTCCATTTCCAACATTGATACTTAGAAATGTCTAGTGATCTAAGACATTAACTTTCAGATGTACTTTATTGAAGTTCAAGGCCCTATAACCCATTTTAGCCAAGTTATTAGTGTTCAAGGTAATATGCAATGCTGCCCATATGAGGAATATTTTTCATACAAAAGATTTATCTTAGCTAATTTTATATCATAACCTAAGGATTTATTTTATTTCATTACAAAATAAACTCTTTTGCAAAAACAACGGGCACTTTTGATTTATTCAAGTACTTTTAGTATTAACAGTTGTAAAAGGGATTTGATGCAATGAAATAAAATAAATATTATTTATGTAAATAATGTTTGTTAATTAGGTCAATCTTAATTTCTTTTATTTTGATTTTTAGGATATTGCCCATTATGAGCAGCAATGCACGTTTTGACAGGTCCATTCTATAAGACAAAGATGTAAACAAAATGGTGCGAGCAAGAGCGCTCGGGCCTGGGGAGACAGTATCACTCGCAATTGTTAATGCGAAGAGAGTGCCAGAGATGGCGCATTGGAATCGGTCATATACTCTTATACATTCCCACACATTCAGCTATTTCAGCTATTCCCGCACGCTCTTGTCAAGGTGTGGGAAAGTGGTACTTTCCGAACACAAATCCATGCGCACAATCGAACTTTGCGCATGATAATAGGAAAAATGGCCCATCTTTACCTGAAACACTGCATGACTTCTAGAACTTTCTGCATTAGCATCTGTTGGATGTTGAGTTCTGTTTTTATTACCATCTTCAAGCATGTTTAGTAATTCCCTTGCTGTTTTTATATTGAATAAAGTGAGACCAGCAACTGTCACTCCATACTTTGAGTCCTCCCGTAGTTGTAGAGGAGTACTTGATGGTTTTAATAAGTCATACACATTCTCGTTGTACACCTTGAATTAAATAATGGTACCAATAAGTTAAATTATTTGATACTTAAATAATATTTGTAGTACATATTTAATTAATACAAATATAACATATATCATTATGATCATAATCTAGTGCTCCAGTAGTTCTTATAGCTTAACACCCTTATTCATAATGGTCCGCTAGCTTTAAACAGCCGCTTAGGAGTGCTTTTTCTCATTCTGACTTAGGTCAATAGAAGAAGACAGAGTCAGAATTAGCAATGCTTTAAGTTAGCAGACTATTATGAATAAGGGGGTAATTAGTTAAGATAAGTTTAACACTTCTCAGAACCCATTTGTTTTCGGATTTAAGCTTTTTAAGTTCTAAATTCATGCATTTTAAAATTATAAATAAAGTGCCAAGAAACAAGCACTTAATTTTTTTATGAAAAATTATTTATTAAATGTGAAGGACATCACTTATAACTAACAAATTGTTTATATTTGCAAAAGTGACACCTACCTACATCTAGTCAAATTCTTATTATTAAATATACAATTAATGGGGTTGAGCAGGCTATCAGCAGTACAGTAGATCATGGAGAATATGGAGTCACAACTGGAGAGTTGAATATACTACGCTTAATGTGACATTATCTTTGACTCTTTCTGACAGATGGATTGGAGGGACAATTTATAGTTAAACAGAATGGGAAAGAATGGAATTTCCAAATTTATTTAGATTTAATAATTGAATTAATAGCATTAGAATTAAATTTGTGGTTTGATATATTGCTCCAGATTCTTGAAAAACCCAAATTTGAGCGGCACTACAATTGCGCTTGTCAACATGTAATGTAAGATGAAATCTCATTTTCCCAGTCATTTTACAAGCTACAGCAACTTTCAGACTGATACACAATTATGCTTACACATGACTGCTTCATGGCAGAAATAGGCACCAATAAGATAATTTATGTGCTTTAGGTCCCGAGAAATTATTGAAAAATTTGAGAAAAAGTATTTTGTATGGCAAAGTATATATGCTTTTATAAAAGGATCCAAAAAATATTTAAAATATACTAGTTTAACAATACTTTTCATAATTATCATGAAACATCTAATACATGGAATTTTATCTTTTAAGAGTAAAATCCTGTTGAGTTTCTTGACCGTCCTAGAAGTCATAAGTTGCACAACAGCTAATAATATAATGTGGCTTAAGTGATACAGGTTTAAAATTAGCTTAATTTACATAACTTTACAAAGTGTATTACATATAATATACAGGTACATATATTTTGAGTACTTACTTCTATGTATGATACTCCTATATCAAATTCTCTATCTTTTTCAAAGGAATTTATAGAGTAGAATAAATGTTCCATAGTCAAGTAAGTAATGCCCGGGTGTTCCTTACTACCAATCATTGTGTACGTCTTTCCAGCACCTGTAGCTCCGTATGCAAACACTGAACAGTTATATCCTTCCATTAATGAACTTAGCATCTCTTTTGTTGTGGTCTCAAAAACATCGTAGTTTGTCGCATCTTGACTATATACATGGTCAAATACAAACTTCAGTTCTTTATTAGCACGCTTGAGAAAATTCTTATTTGGTTGTTGAACTCCATGATAAAAAAATGGTCGGTCTTCTTCTTTCGGATCAAATACAAGCATTTGCTCATCAACAACTTCGACGGCAGTCCTGTTATTTTGGTTTTTTTCTTTCTCACACATTGGTCTTACCCTAACCACTACTTTAATATGAGAAGCCATATCTAGCGTAGACCCACTTTTAGATGGTGCTGCTTTTGAAATCTTGGGCCCGCCTAGAGGGGGGCCTTTTTCAAATTTTACCATATTCAATTTTGGAAGGAACCAGTCTTTAATTTACTTTATATTTTCTAGTGAATAAACAACTCAATGAACTATAACACAGCACTTTATTGAAACCACACTAAAACGTAAATTTTTAAATATCTATCAGCTTCAAAGTTCAATTATGAATTAGTGTAACAGTCAACACAAGCCACACAGAGTACAGATTATTCGAATTTCAAAGTTGCAACGGTCGTTCTGTGATTCAACCAATGGGTAGCGACAGCGAGTTCGAGTAGCGGCTTGCGACTTGCGAGTAGCGTCAACGTAGCGAGTAGGTAGCGACTGCCGACTAGTGTGTTACAGCTTGTAGTTGCCATCGCTAAAGTGACATAATTTCAAATAAAAAAAATATAATAGGAAAGGATTTGACCTCTGAACATTAACACTAGATTTAAGAAAATATTGCAATATTTCTTTTTTATAGGTCTTTAACTTAACACTAGATGTGTTAATATTCAGAGGTCAAATCATTATTAGAGCCTTAAATGCCATAAATAAACACTAATTTACAATATTTGTCAACGCCTTCATTTAATTTTTTTATAAATATATATTTTATGTACAAATCAGAATATCAGGTTTTTCTTAAATTGTCATACTGCATCTCCAAAAATATATAATATAACATTCAGTCACAATCTTAGTAGAAATTAGAGTGTTGCTTTTATGAATATCATTCAGGTATGTCATTAATAAAAAAATATAACTCTAGACTAGATGGGAGCCTTGTGGCCCACTAGTTGTCATGAGCATGAACTAAGCCCCTTTATAAGCACTGTAGCAGATCGGTTAGCAAGGTATGAACTAAAGTTTGGAAGCTATTTCCTGTTCCAAATGCAGCGCGTTTTTCGGCTATGAACTAATCAATCATCTGAGGAGGGTTTTTCGTATTCCAAATAAATAATGTTTTTTTGGTTAAGATATTAATGCTTGACTCGTTCGAATGTAAAGATCCAAATTCTACGGTTTGGAAGCGCTATCAATAAGAATATCCCAGATTAGTATGGCCCTAAAACAACTTAAAAACAACAAGGCGCCGGGTGATGATTGAATTACATCCATTGAATTTAGTAATTGCAAAGTAATCTTGATAGCAAAAACCAGGCAACTGTTCTACAGCTTGACATGTCTAAAGCTTTCGATTTCGTACCCATGTCGTATCGTCCCGGAAACACCGCACAAGGAAGCTCATTCGACAGCTTTGTAGTATGTAGAAGAAAGCTTCTTGAACCGCACTGTGGAGGACCGCCGCACATCCAGATGTTGGGGATGATATCCTAACTTGTGGTGTATCGTGCGAAGGTGGAATTTGGCGGCAGGAATCAGTTAAAACAGCTCTTCGGAACATTCCCCGTGATAAATGCGGTAGAAGACACACAATGAAGCGACGTCTCTACGCAACGCCAAGTGAACCAGCTGTTCACAGACCACGGGGTCCCCGACAATTCCAGCTGCTCTGTGTTGCACGCGGTCAAATGGATCGAGCTGATACTGGGGTGCGCCAGAACAGAGATGACAGCAATACTCCATGTGTGGCCAGACCTGCGCTTTGTAGAGCGCTAGAATTTGGGCCAGCTTGAAGTATTGCCGTGCTCTATTAATGAAGCCTAGCTACTTCGAAGCCAATTTGACTTTGCCCTCCAGATGGCTGCGGAATTGGCAATCGCTGGAGATTTTGAGACCCAGTATTCCAATACTAGGCGAGGCTTTAAGGGAAGAAGTGTTGTCGAAGAGCGGTGATACGACAAATGTCAAACGCACAAACTTGAGTCTTCTGGAGGTTAAATTGGACAAGGTTCAATTTACCCCATTCCGCGACCTTCACGAGAGAAGACTCGATAGAAGACACAAGTTTCTCCTGGCATTGGTTGACGATTTCCCGAGAGAGACCTGCATGGCCCGCGTATACGGCATCACCAGTACTGTCGTCTGCATAACAATGTATGATGGAGGTGTCCAACATATAATTGATATGCAGAATAAACAGCGTGGGAGATAGCACACAGCCTTCGGGTTCGAGCAATAACCGTCAACAACGACGTGTATGCTGCGCCCAGTGAGGAAGCTGGAGGTCCACTTGCATAAGCTCTCGGGAAGTTTTGAGAGGAGTGATTTGTGCCATACACGATCAAAGGCTTTCGCAATAACTGCCAGGCCTTCCCCCTTGCTTTCAATCCGCCCATCTATGTGTTAGGTATACCAGAAGATCGCCTGCTGACCGACCATGGCGAAAGCCGTACTGCCGGTCGTTGGTCAACTGGTGACCCTCTAGGTATACCAAGAGTTGGGCTATGCTCTCCATGATTTTGGAGAGAAGGGAGGAATAGCAATGCGCCTGTAGTTTGCCGGATCCGAACTGTCTCCTTTTTTTTTGGATCGGATGGACAAGAGCTGACTTCCATGATAAATCGATTCTCATCTCCATACTGATCATTTAAATGAATATGAATCGGACATTAAGTGTACTTTGAAAAATAATATTAATTGGCTTAATAATAATGTATTAAGTAGTTGTGAATTTATTGAAAACGAAGTATATGCAATTTTGAGTAGGACGCAGAGAAACTGATTTTAATATTAATTATAATGGAATAAATATTGAAAAAGTTGATAGAACTATATTTTTAAGTATGCTCTAGACTCTAGAGTGTATAGATTTGTGTTTGTCCTTAGAAGACTGAGGAGAATGGCTTCTAATAAGTTATATTTAATGGCGTACCATGGATATGTCGCGTCTGTACTTTGATATCGTCTTCTCATCTGGAGAAACGATACAGGAGTACATCAAGCATTTGTTGCTCATAAAAAAGTATTCGTTGTATAATGTGGAGTTGACCCGAACTATTCATGTAGACTTATTTAAAAAGTGAAATATTTTGATGATTCCAAGGAAATGCCTTCCCCACGTAACCGAACTATGGAATTGAATTGCGCGATATCTCCAGACGATATACGACATAGGTAGCTTTGAAATGATTGCGTACTTATAAGGCTGGCAAGTGGCAGCACTTGTGTTCTGTTGCCGACCTCTTCCATGAAAAATATAAATAAACAATGGCGGCAACTCGTCACATAATAGTTGTGTGGTTAATTATTGTAATACAAGTTTTTAATTTTAACTGCGTCATCATTTATCTACATCTGCACGTTACGTCGGCTTCTTCCGTAAATAAATGGTAATAAATGTTATATTCAACTTGTTCTACATATTATAAGTCATTATTAAAGTAAAGTCCATCACAAGTTGCTTAAAGGGTTTCCTTTTCCAGGTACAAAATTATTAAGTTTTAATATTGGTACTTAATTTTTAATTATCATCCCTCTATATTGAATAAGGTTGTAAGAATATAGATTTGTGACCCCTATTTAACTATTTATAGCAAAATCAGTAATAATTAAAAATTACAAAACTGTTTAGATTTTATATTATTGTTATTCAATATTTTGTTAAATGCATGCCTATTGTTCATTTTGTAATTATTGTAATTAATTGATCCCATATTCTGTAAATAAACCACGTAAAACAATATTCACTAAAACAATATCAGAACTATCGGGATTGGAATAATTTGTTACTCCTAAGCCAAATCAAGTGACGTCGTTGATGTGAATTGATTCGTAAACAAAAAAAAAACAAGACTTCGTATTTCAAAGTGTTTTCACTTAATAATATGTTGCCAGTATTCATTGTTATTTTTTATCTAAGAACACCAGGAAAACATAATATATAGGCGGTATTAACCCCAGGTTAATGCGAGGTTCAACATCAAAATTCATCCGTTATTTAAATAAAGTCTTAGATCGCTCCCTGCCTCTAATTACGAACGTTGCAAATGGAATCCTTTGAAACACAGACTGCAATACTAATCTGAATTAGAGAGAAGATTCAACAAAAGACAAACATGATGCAATTGCATCGTTTGATGTTCAATTCTTTTATTTTGTAGCAAAAAGGAATTAAATTTGTTGTTGATTGAATTGTCCGTCACATAATGTGTTTCAGTTGGGTAATAATTCACCAATATTATAGTGATCAATGTTAATGTTTCTTACACAAATACGCAAAATCAGCGTACGGATAAATAAACCTCATATTTTTAATACATAACGATATAATATGGCATTACTAAATGACATTATCTGTGTGGTCCAATGTTTGTTTCCCTTTGTCCTGGGAGTAAAAATATAAGGGACGTTATGAAAGAATCCAAATAGAGTACTTTTGTGCCTTTCGTGCCAAGGTGCTGTAGTTGCTTCGGTGATGCCCGTGCATTCGTGTTTGGAAGACGATATTTTGAGATCTAAATGATGCAGCTACGTATATGTTTAAGAGGGGACGCTAGGAGCGTTATTTCATACAAAAGTATTTTCCGCCAAAAAATCTAGATATGAAAGGTAGGTCTATACGTTTTGTTTTTTTACAATCAACTAACGACATAAGAAAATATGACTCTTCAAATATCGTAGAAAATGCCATTCTTATACCGCCCTGTTCAGACGAATACGTAACAATTTTGAAAGGTTTTAAGGAAAAATCAAAACGTACGGACATAGACTCATTCTTCTTGAATACAAAATGTATCAAAAAAATTTGGTAGGTTCAATATTCTAGAGGAAAACAGAGGAATACGAAACCTCTATTTAGTCAAAATTTTGTAGGTATAACCGGTCTGAGCTGTATTTGTCCCTATCGCACTCTTCGGGGGAAGGCTGGAGGTTAGGGTTCGTTAGTTGGCCAGTCCGAAGTATAACTTTTGAGTAATGCATATAAAATATATAGCATCGCCCAGATACTATTATTTGGGTTTGCTTGTCGATTTAGTAGAATTTAATTATTGGTAATTTTTGTGAATGTGAGATGTAAATCAATATAAGTTACCTACGGACATTGGCGGATTTACCAGCCGGCTGAGTAGGCTGGAGCCTAGGGCGGTAAATTTAATTCATATTTTTTATTTCGATTTACAAATTGAAAAAAAAAATATACACAAACAAAAACGAATTTATAATTTGGAGAGAAATTAAAATATTTAACAAAAATTGGAATATACTCCTATATACAGTGCTAAATAATAAATATTTCAACATCTCTACAAAAACAATTGCTTTTATTGTGAGCTCCACACAACGCTGGCAATAATTAATGACTGGAATTGGAAAAGGAAAAAGCGTTAAAAGGGTAAATCTCACACGTTGGTCAGCTAGAGAGGATTCATGTAATAGTTTGAAAGAATCTTGGCCCAAAGTTCTTAAAACTTTGCAATCGATCAACGATTATTGTGCCGAAAAGCCTGCGCGCGGTAAGAAGCAGCGGGTATACCTTTTAAATTAGAAAAACTGGAAACTGTGGTAATGATTGTTGTATGGTATGTTTTTTAAAGAGAATAAACAAAGTGAATGTTCAAACTTAGACTTTTAACAAAGATTTTATTACCGTTGCTGATCTTTACGACGAGAGAGAGAATTTCAAGTACTTCGAAGAAAAGGCTATCGAGTTAAGCGTATCGAAAGAATATACAAGAGAGATGAAAAAAAGACAACCAAAAAGAAAAAAAGTTTTGATGAAACACCCGATGAAGATATTGGAATAGCTGCGAGTGATTACTTCAGGGTTAAAACGATTCTCGGTTTCATAGATAGACTCATTTCCGAGTCTGTCTTCATTCCTGCTCGAACAGAATCTAGGAAACATTTATCCTAACTTATATCATGATATAGTAATTCGTATGGCTCTTTGTACACTATCTACAAATTGTTCAGGAGAAAGAAGCTTCTCTTGCTTGAAGAGAGTAAAGAACTACCTACGATCCACTTTAAGTCATGAAAAGCTAAACGCTGTAGCTCTCTTGTGCATAGAGTCAGAGCTAATGAACAAGATTTCGTACGACGGTAGAGTAAGTGTTTTTGCAAATTTAAAGTCTCGTAAAAAAGTATTGTAATGCTTTTATAATTTAACTTAAATTATAATACTAACAAATAATTAAGAAAATATATATCTGTTGTATTGTTTTTAAACTGTAAGAGTAATAATAAATCAACGTTCGTCAAATATATATTTTTTTGTAAGCTTTATTCATATTATGTAAGTGTTGTATAGTTATAAGACATACCTTACCTTACTTTTAAGTTACTTGGAAAGTGCTACATGAGTGAGATATATTTTGCATAAAATAATGTTTTTTGATAATTCTTTACTGTAAAAAACAATCAAGGATCTAACACGTTACCATAGTTTTCAATGATACTAACCATACGGGAAAAGTTGAGTTGATGTAACACAAATCAATGATGGAGCACAAATCATAAAGTTGGAGTTTTATTGATAGAAAATTGATATGATTGTAGACTAAGATAAGTTAACCTCTAAATTTTGAGGCGGCAAAAATTTAATAGCCTACGGGCGGCACATTTGTAAATCCGCCACTGCCTACGGATAGACAAGTATATGTATAAATTATATACGCAACCAAGTAGGTATATGGGTGCGTTTTCACTGACACGGAGCTGGGCGAAACTGAACTTGAATGAGTAGAGATTATGAGTAGGTAGATTGTGATTGTTCAACTCATGAACCGATAATGTATATATTTATTTCGATATATAAGTACTGTAAACATACTACAATAAAATATGCTTATTATTACACACAAAACATAATATAGTTATTTTTCAAATAATTAAGTAATTTATTATATCTTTATTTCTACTCTCTCAAAGTCAAAGTTCTTTATTTGCCAGAAACATTCACAAGTAAAGTTGTTACAAATTTAAGAGCAGGCACATGTTTCGTCTTGACAGACATGTAAATATTTTTTTTGGTTTCACTTCACAATATTATAAACCTAACACAATCAATTATTACTGCTACATTTAATTTAATCAACGTAAAGCCTACTGAAAGACCCTACAATACACATTTACAATAATAGATGAAATGGTAAGAGATAATGTAGTAGAAATAATCACAACACAATATAAGTAATACCTACTATTGAAAAAAAATTGGCGTATTGAAAAGTATTGACGCCAGTTACCACTTTGTTTGATAATATTCATTAATTATTGAGTAAAACATTTTTTTAATAGTGTTAATAATTTAAATTTAAATCTATTTAACACTGTCTCCTATCTTATTTCTTTTGGTAATTTATTAAATATTTCTACACACATAGCATGACAGATTTTTGGTACAAAGTGGTTCTAATGTGGGGTACTCGAAGTCTCGCAGGATCACACGATGGAAACAAAGAACAGTCGCCCAGCCGAGTGAATAGATTTGATTTTTTCTTAAAAAATAAGCTAGCCTCTAGTACGTCAATTTCGGTAACAGTCAGTATGTTTAAATTTAAAAATTGAGGTCTGCAGCTATCGAAGGGCCCTATCGAAGAGTTTGTTATATGGACACATTGTTTTCTATTTTTAATATAAGTTTGTAGCCAGTTGAAAGTAATTCCCCTTAAACGATATTGATATCATTTATGTAACAATATATCATGGTCAACAACACGGGCTAGTAAAAAAATAAGGAATACGTGTCACCTTACATAACAGTGTAGCACCAAAACAAGCCGATTAACGTGTAAATACATAGCCCCACGCACACACTTACACTAATACAAGCCGATAGGCCGTCATTATGAGAATTGTCATCGTCCATGACAGATCAGTTTGCGTCTGCGTGCGCGTTGTGAAAACGTGTAAACACAATACTACGGAACATAAAAATTGTCAAGGAATTTCATTTCACAGATAGAATAGTAGTAATCACACTTTTTTTGTCCTTTCCACAATACAAATTAATTCGATGTTTGGAACGCAAAACCTCCACAACGCTTGATAGTAACATCCAGTGTGACCGGAAAATAAACAGGGAAATTACCCGAAAAATTGGGTAATCCATATAATGGTGTTCTAAGTAGATAATTCATTTTTTTATGAAAATAAAGATCAAGACGAACAGGACGTTCAGCTGATGGTAATTGATACGCCCTGCCCATTAAAATTCACTGCCGCTCAGGATTCTTGAAATACCCAAAAAATCTGAGCGGCACTACAACTGCGCTCGTCACCTTGAGACATAAGATGTCATTGACTATGGAGTTCCCCAGGGAAGTGTTTTGGGCCCTACACTATTCCTAGCTTACATCAACCCTCTTTGTAAGATTTCTCCCACATCAGGACGTATCGATTGCTTTGCCGATGATACTGTAGTTTTATTTCATGGAAATCAGTGGGATGACGTGAAATCGTTAGCTGAAGAAGGATTGAGCCAAATCACGTTTTGGCTGGAAAATAACTACTAACTGTCTAACTAACTGTCAATACTGCTAAGACTAAATATATGTGCTTCAATATCTCCAACAGAAATAATCCTGACGGACAATTTACTCTCCCAATACACACATATCCTTGTAACCGGAAAAACAATCGATCTTATTGTAAATGTAACATCCTAGCCAAAGAGGAAACCATAAAATACCTTGGTGTTTCGCTAGACGAACACCTTAATTGGACGGCCCACATTTATAATACAAAAAATAAAATAAAACGTCTCATTCCATTATTTAGAAACCTAAGAGACGTGGCCCCAGTCGAGACAACTATGATGGTGTATCAATCTCTCTGTGTTCCAATCATGACCTATTGCATTTGTGCGTGGGGTGGAGCTGGCAAAACGTTTATGCTTCAGTTAGAACGAGCGCACAGAACTCTACTAATAACAATTTTCAATAAGCCGTTTTGGTACCCAACCAACCAATTACATGAAGAGAGTAAACTTCTTAGTGTCCGTCAGCAATATATTTATGGAATAATTTCAAGATTTCATGTAAAAAGTAATATAAGTTCTAATGATAATAACAGAATAAACACATTTCGTACCCCAATCACTAAAACAGGCTTTGCTCAGTCACAGTATGAATTTAATTCGGCATACGCTTACAACTACTTCAGTAAATATAATAAAAATATAAGTAAAATTAATAAATTCTCGTTAACAAAATCTTTAAAATCATGGCTAATAGTATTAAAATACGAAGATACAGAAAATGTTCTTAAAATTAAAACTTAATCTTCAATTGCTAACATTTATTTAATCTTGTGCACAGTTTGACATACTAACAAATACTTAAAAAAAAAACACACACACTTACACACACATGCACTCATACACATACACGCACACACACATACCTCTTTTTAGTGAGTTTGCTCATTATGTTTAATAATGGATAGCCTTTCGGAAGGACCTAGCCTTTGCAACTCAGGGTATCCTATCGCAGAGGGTAGGGCATTTTGTATTTAAAAATATAATTTTTTTTATTCTAAAATTAAAAAAAAAAAATTAAAATCTCATTTGCCCAGTATTTTTTTTTAGTCTTTACCAACATTTTTTTAAAGTAGTGTGGAACACTACTTCAATCTGGACCATATTTGTGTGCTTTACAAGGTGCGGTTCCGGCCACATAACGAGTATATCTTTGAGCAGAGCTGCTCGTATTGTCGAGGATCCAGTACTCTGTGAAAATTTCCATTACTTGGCGTTGTGGAGAGACGTGGCGTCTTAGAAGACACAAAATAGTAGTTCACTTTTAACTTCAACAATATAATCGAGTCTTCCTCCTGTGCCAATAATAATGTTACACGGTGCATGGGCAAGCCCTCTCCGCTCCTCAATCGTAAAATTAAAATATAAGTAATTATATAAGAAAAAAATTAGGTGTATTTGTGCCCGGGCGATCACACGCGAAATAAGACAGGTTAATCAGGTTATATTAGCATCATGCTAGCCGCAGCTACTCAGCCGGACGACCACATAAACATGGTAGTTAGGATCATGTACAATTTTTTTTTATGATATAAATAAAGTTTATAGTAAAAATGTACAATATATCAAACATTGTATTTACTTATTATTACTTATGTTGAAACATATTATGATACACACATACACATATATATATACTAGCTGACCCGGCAAACGTTGTTTTGCCATATAAAGTATAATTCACGCGATAGTTTTATAAGTAATAAAATATTGCCTATATTATAGCCTGTACATCATTTTGTTCTATTGTCAATAGTTTTTGCAGCGCACGCAAAAATAGGTTTTCGATTTTACACCTTGTGTTACAAAATAGCAATTTTATTACGGATCCCTAATTTTGAAAAAAAAAAACATAGCCTATAGCCTTCCTCGATAAATGGACTACCCAACACTGAAAGAATCATTCAAATCGGACCAGTAGTACCAGAGATTAGCGCGTTCAAACAAACAAACAAACACTGCAGCTTTATAATATTAGTATAGATATGAACGTAAACATAGGAGCTTACTTAAATATTAATCATCAAAATATGTATATGGTACTATAAGTAGATAAATAAATTCATACATAGGAGCAAATTTAGAAACCGTTAACTAATTTTTAAACTTATAAATTTTTAAGTATTTTATTCCGTTTCTTCATAGTTGAGTGTTTTTAGCCATTTAATTACATTAATTTTACATTCCCTAAATGTAAGTGAATAAATATTAAGGGATCTGTTAATTTTATTATACATGTTGGTGGATTATGCGACAAATTGTTTTGTTTCAAATTCTGTTCTTACGATTTTGATTTAATAGACATAAAACAAAAATACTACGAGTTCCAATAAAATAAAATCCGACAGTAAAGTGTTCATAACAGTCATAAGAAACATCTTAAAAGTTTTTCTTCATTCCGATTTTCTCCCGAGATCGAGAAAAGCTCAGTTTGTTTCCAACTCTTGCTGCCTGTGTGTTTATTTTTGTTTGAGAAACTACAATAATTGTTTATCAATATTCAAGTTTAGCCATCGACAACTCTATGTTGATTTTGAAGAAAACAGCATTTATTCAACGCGCTTCCTCGATTTGAAACTGTATAGTACAATGATATTATAGTATTAAAAGAGTAGATATGTCACTAGCGCGCCGAAAATCAATCGCCTAAATGGAGTCAATTCGTTCCTTTGGTCGTAGTCGCTCTCTCGACACGAAAACGGTACGCACGCGTTTGTTGTTGACAGAATTGCTTACAATTTGATATAGGTACACCATTAAAATGCCGTCTTCTGTTATGGAAAGATGCAGTAATTACGAAAGTAAAAAGAAATCATAGATTTACATACCACAGTTAAGAAATCATGAATTATAACATTTTATTTGATTTCATTAATTCTCTAACAAATTAAATATGACGCCATGACATCGCCGATCGCCACCAAGCCGAGTCACGTTGCGGACATAGATTAACGTACAGAAATGGCGAAATATTGATGCTGTCCGTTTCGGGATGATGTTCGGGAAAACGTTGTTCCAGTGAATGTAATAAGAAATGTAATGATAAACAATTGCGTATATAGGTAGCTGAACTATCAAACTGCAAAAATAAGTTTTAGGGTAGGTAGCGGACGTAGACAGTGAGTGCTATTTGCTAACGTAGGAGTTTTTTTCAGTAACACTGTCCCTTTTGGTATATCCCTTGCTAACTGCAGAACATTCAATGGATCTTTTTATTCTTCTCCTATTATCTTATCTTATATCTTTAAACGAGCAATTCTTGTATATATATATATATATATAGATATATATAATCTGGATCTCAGAAACGGCTCCAACGATTTTAATGAAATTAAGTATACAGGTAGTTTCGGGGGCGAGAAATCGATCTAGCTATGTTTCTTGTCAATTTAAAAAAATGTAGTTTTAAACGTGTTTTAATGAGAAACTGCTTCAACAACATCAGAATACAAAGGTAAATTTCGCCACGATATACAAGACTTTAATAGCTCAGATGGGACATTGGGTGATCCGGAAAGCAGAAGACCCCGGTTCAAATCCAGATGTCCTATTAGGTTTCTTTCGTTCAAGTTTTGTATCTTCTTAAAAATCCGAGCAAGGCTCGGTCGTCCAGGTCCTTGTAATAAACCCTCAACGAAAAGACATTCATCAATAATATAAGGTACAAAAAATAATAATTGTAAACTTAAAACTTTTTGGGAGCCGTCGTTGGTAAAATTGTACCCTTAGGTACTGTAAATAAATTTCGGTTTTGTTTTGTTGTGTCTGTATATTTTTCATTATTTTATGTACAAGAATTGATATCATCAATATGGCTATATACTATAATTAATATTAAATTACACATGACACTTTATTTACCTAATTTCAATGCAGTTTTACTACTTTAAAACTTTTACTACATGAATTCATGAATGAATCGTACTTTAGGCATAAATCACGGTGTACGGTAAAAATCATATCTGATCGATGATTCTGTATTTATCTATTCAAATACGAATTTTATTCAAATACAATTAGCAAATTAGATTTATTTCTTTTTCGCTTGCGGTAATTACATTTACTATCCTTCTTTGCCGTGTAATCATAATGTTGTGTGCTATTCGTATTGCAATGTTAAATTATTCATGTGTGCGTTAGTGTATCATTTATAAACACCGAATGTTGTCTAGGTAACTTATCTATACTTTTAAATATCATTGGTATAGTAGGTATATTATTCCAAGTACTTGTTTTGATTTTATATTGATAAAATGCTCGTATAATTCTTTAAACCTTACATAAAAGACAGCATGGGTTGATGTGTCTACTGCAAATTTAGAGTATTTTTTATGATTTTTGAAGAAAGAAAGTAAAATCATTTATTCAATCAGCTCAAAATGACACTTGCAAATGTCAAAATTTTTACCACCAAAATACAGCTTTAATGAGAAGAAGTGGCAAGGTACTCATTGCCACTCTTTTTAATCTATAGGCACCTGCTTATAATTTTACATTGTATGTTATAAGAACAATGTATGTAAAGTCATTCAGCAAAATTACCTAGTTTTGACTTACTTGTGTAAGAAAAAAAAAGAATTATCTTGATGATTTATCTTAAAACAACTGAAAAGTGTATCGTGTGCCGTAGATGTTTAAATTAGCAAATATTTTATTGCCTAAAATAATAATTAGCAAAACTACTGCAATTTTAGGTGTTAGAAGTATAATATTGATACCCAGCATGTTGTGCAACTACTTGGATCGAATTGATTAAAATCTGTTCTATTTCATGTGTCAGAACTCTCAACAGCTATCCAACGCCTTGCAGAAATTTAAGTGAAATATTTTGTATGCCTTCCAATGTGAACAATTCTGTAGCAAGTTGAAAATATACAAAAGTTATTATGGCTTCATATAGTATACTTGAATACTTCATTATTAAAAGAAAGAATAATCCTTTAAATTCCAATGATTTTTGTGTTCGATGGTTTGTATAATTTAGTAACTATCAGGATTGATGAAATATTTTTAACCAACTTCAAAAAAGCAGGAGGTTGTCAATTCGACGGTATTTTTTTATTGTTTGTTACCTCAGAACTTTGGACTGGTTGGACCGATTTTGATGATTTAATTGGCAAGCTGGTGTTTCCCGTATGATCCCAATTAAATTTGGTCCAGTTCTGACGATAGCAACCATGAGAAAACCATATAAGTCCTAAATTAGCATTAATTATGTGCGCTACAAATGGACGTATAACTTAATAACACGCCAGCCGATTTGCATGATTCTTTTTTAAATTATTTACCTACTTTCCTCTACTATTCTGTATTAACTATAGGATAGTATGATGAGAGTTTGGTTTGGTTCAAATTAGCGAATGAAATGCATGAAAAAAGTAACGGAACTCTTAAATTTGAAGAGCAAAATAACGATTCTCGGCCGAATCTTTTATACGCTATCCGGCTATTTGAGTCACCTACCGTAACGTCGTTATGGTCAAGTAATTGTCGTAGTCGAATATGATGGTCAATGGAACTTAACGGCTTACAGTAAGGGTGCGATCTAACGTTCTCTCCCTGACTTCGTTCGTTTTACTTAAACGGCGCTGTCTCATACGAGCGGCACGTTTAGTAGGTCTATTAAGACATTAGTATTTATTCAGATTAGTTAGTGTACTTCAGATTCCCTAAAAATATTTATTTTATTAGCAAAAAAACAACCGACTTCAAAATAAATTATTCCAAAACGATAAAATATGTACTAACTAAAAAGTAAAAAAATAATTCCGTATTCTTCTACAAGTTAATAATAAACTTATTTTTAGAGTTATCCTAACTAAAATCAAATGAAAAATGTTATACTTAGGTGCTAAAAGACAGTCAAATTATTACGGCAAAATTATGTAGATGTGTCAGGCAAGCTAGGTTTGTTACTACATATATTTGGGTTTCTCCAGATATTATTAACATAATAGAGGTTTATGTATGAATATAAAAATATATATAATACCTATATACTAAATTTGTATCATCTGTAATCGATATTACAGAATATATTTCTATTGCGTAGGTAATCGTCAGTGAGTCTGAGCGCGACCGACACAATTACTCGCCCAATAAACTCAACGTATGAGATATCAATTTGGGGGCTTTTACGCTGTGACGTAAGGTTTCAATTTGGTTCAGCACTGGGCTGGATCAGCGAGGATCTGTCAAGGATTACCCCTGTTAGTAGACAGTGACGCCGCGTCAACTTGCAGCTCGGCAGATGAATATTTATTGTCCACACTGGACACTCCGGTAATGGATCACAGCGGTGCTTGATTTATTGGCAATTTAAATTTAATATGTAATGTGATATCATGTTAAGTAATAACCGCTACAGCCGGCTTTCATTATCAAAATGAATAGAGAATGAGAATCACTAGGAGAAAAATTTAAAGAATTAAACATTTTGAACTGTTGCATTTTCTTATATTCTTGATTACCTTCTTTACGTTCATAAGCACATTGATAAATTTGCTAGAAACTGCGAATATCATAATGTTAACACGAAAAACAAACATAAACTCTTTATAATTCAAAAGAATTGTTAAAAAACTTTTGTGTGGTTTGTAGTTTCATTACCGTTAAATACATGTGATATTTACGTGCTATCACTGCTTTGTATTTGAAGTTTTCATTGTTACGTTTTGAATTTTGTTATTAATAGTCACATTAATCACAATACAACCTGTACATCAACCTATAATGCTAACAAAATAAATCCTAGTTTATTTATTAATAATAATATCCTAGTGATGCTTGTTTTGCACACCGTACCAAATCGACGTCAGGGCCAGAGGTAAGGTAAGCGGGTAGAACTAAAAACTAGACAATATGAGCAGGAAGCGGCCTTCTACCATATTTTTAATGGACGAATAGTATTTTCTTTCTACGGATTTCATCTCTTGGGCCATTATAAATAAACTTGAAACTCTATAGAGCAAAATGAATGAACAAGAAAAGTACGCCACAACATGACACTCTAATCAAAGCATTTCGGTATGCCCCTCCTGCAGGGGCAAACAGCGTTGATCATCACACCATAAGAGACAAATACATCATCCGATAAAAGTAGATTCCTGATCTATCGCACCGGATAGTTCACGCCAATAATTTAATCAGCAAGTAATCCGAACTCAAAAATGATTTTTCACAGATAACCCCATGTCACAGTATTCGTAATCAATTTATTGGAATATAAGACTTAGTTAATAAGAGTTAATTAATAACTCTATATTTATTACATTATTTGTATATTCTATAGGCTACATACTTCGACTCACGGGTAATAATTATCATAGAAAATTGGTCACATGGATAGATATAAGCGCAATGTTAATTTTTTTTCTAAAAAATTTATAAAAAAATTATATTTGAAATTAATTTTATTCTAGGTAAAAAAAATTGATACAAACCATTCGAGATATTATATTTTTAACACACAATATATATATATAATTTAAGTAAGATAATACCTTGTCATGCACTCCGAGACGTTCGACGAGAGCATCAACCTAACCGTCCTTGAGACATAATCGGTCTCACTTGATGGTATTTGATAATCTCCACCCTTATTTCCTGACTTATTTAAACTTTAATATTAACATTAAGAACAAACGTTATATCTGCTCTGAATGGCATCATTTCGGGCTAACAACAGTATAAATCACAATAATAATTAGTCCAATTACCTACCACCAATACTATCCTGCCACGACAAGGACGTATAGGAGAAGCTCTTTAAATGGTAGGTTTTCAAAAGCCTATTGTAGCACAAGCCGACAAAGAATTTCATGTTCGGCACCTTCATCAATGGCTGTCAACCAATCGACCCACGTTCATGTTCCTCTACTCAATATTAAATTTGCTCTAACTTAGGGGTAAGGTAAGGTAGGGGTTTAGGGGTAAAGGTACTTTGATAAATGATTTAGTATAAAACTTTGCAGATTTTCTCAAGTTAATTATGATGAAGAATGACCACTGTGATTATTGATTATATCTAGTAAGTTAGTAACATCTATCGTTAAGCGATTTTGTAACATTTTAAGTTTTCACATTTTTTTTAAGCATTAATAAGTCTTTCTAAAATTATTTCAATAATAATTGCTTCAGAATTTATCCTCAGACCTCACTTCACGGCTTAGCTTACGTTTTATAAATATATTTCTTACATCGTCTGAGACTTTCAGTAAAACATTCCAACTACCACAAAAGGACAATGAAACTTGAGGACTGGCGCTAGCTACCTAGCTAACTAAAGAGATCACCAGTGGGAGGCTCCTTTGCACAGGAAGCCTGCTAGATTATGGGTACTAACACGGCGCCTATTTCTGTCTCTAACAACTTATAGATAATTTTCGACGCACAAGAAGAAATTTATGAAGTACTGATTTGAATCGAGCAGCGTTTCGATACGATTGCAGTACTTATACTGTACTGTAGTACTGCTTGCATTACTAGCTTTCGCATTGGGCCGATGGACGTTGTTTGCGAGTATTCTGCGGAGAAACGCAAGAATTGTGCTGCCATTTTCTAGAAAACACTCAAAAATACAATGTTTGTTACCAAATGACCTCATTTGGGGCAGACATGGGAACGAGGATTTAATCCGACATTCAAGGTATATATTTATTTACATACTTACACACAATACAGTAGAAGAATAACATACCTACCTTACTTATTCCTATATATTGTGTATGCTAATTCTAAAAAAAGTGTTTATAAATCAGTAATACGGGTTTTGATGTGATACTGTAGATATAAGGACAGATTCACCATCTTATTGGATCACTGCAACCTCTCGAAGATGCACAGCTTAAATTTTTACAATTATACTTCATGGGCACCATGGACAAATAACTTGATCGATGACAAGAGAGCAATGCAGCAATGATAATAGCAATTCTTCAGATCTACAGCAACTACTTAATGAACATTTTGCATGTCGAGTTAGGCCGCAAATCTTTAATCTCGCATTCGCCCTGACCATTAAAATCTTAAGGCCAATCCTTGAAAGTTTGTGGTCTGAATCAAGACAATCCATCTCCGATGTTCAATCTATATACATATAAGAGATTTCCACGTATATAGTCACTCATGACGATATCTCTGGAACCACTAGAGCTAAAGACTTGAAATTTGGTAGAAATATTCTTTTCAACGAGTAGAGGTCAGCTAAGAACGGATTTTCCAAAATTCCATCCGCAAGAGGTTTTTTTATTATGAACAGAACAACGTCTGTCGGTTCAGCTAGTATTAGTATATTCAATACCAAATTAGAGGCACAGAGAAGAACACAGGGTAACTTTTATCCAGAAAAAAATCTTAAAGCAAATATTAAATGAAGAAAAAATTAATTATTGTTGAAAGGTAAATCTTTATTGGTCAGAGTCAGAGTTTACGTAATATCTTAAGAAAGGTATTTTTATATTTTCTATCTATCAAATACATGAAATAAATTGTGAATGTCATGAAAAAAAAAAGTGGGTATCTATCTAGTCTTGCAATGTAATAAAATATAAAACTTATTGTTAAAATGTAATTATTTTTCTTACATGCTTATAATTCAGGCGCTCTCTGATTTTATAAGTATCTTCAGACTATCTATCAGGCCAAGTTGGACCTTAGATCTTCTGGCCAAACGTATCGCACTGTGGATTCTTGAATTCAATTTGATCTCTTACAAAACAAACTCCAGTCACGAGAACTGGCGATTTTAAACGAATAATTATAACTATAAAAAAATAGTATTCCAAAATATTACTAACTAGTAAATGTTTGTTTATTACTACTAATATGTCAAAAAGCAATGGTAAGATGTACCATAGAGTAGGGATATATGCTTACGTATTAAGTTGTACCTTATATAGTCGACACTTACCTACATACGTTTACAATAATTAGACAGTCTTCGATATCCTGGCAATTTGCAAGTATCTATAGATTCAGTGTTTGGTTTTTGAAAAAAGTTTTGAATTAGTTTGTGTTTCATGCAGAATTCTAGTATTCATTGCCTTTTGTCGGTTCTTTTACTAATAGATTCATTCGATTAGATACATTCTAATTTTGCGGTCTAGCCCGTTATGGAAATATCCAAATTTACTTCATGTGATTGATATTTCACTTGAAAATATTTTAGAAACTGTTTTGAATTGCGAATTGCAGATCGTGCATAGTCTCAAGCCTCTTTACCGATACGGTTTGTTGGCTTGGGTACTCGTAAAGTACCAGGCGTTGCCTGACCAGCATTTCTATCTTCAGTTCATAGTGCACAGCCTGTAATTACTAGAATTGTAAATCATGTACCAGATAACTCAAACATTACGTATTTGAACGAAACTAACAATGCTTGGCTAAATATTGTAAATATTTTAATTCTCCAGACGATTTAAAGCGTCATAAGACTATACGTATAGTAATATTTTTAGCATTTTTTTTCAAACTTGTCGTTCTATTGCGTGAATATAGTTCTTTTTTCGGGACAATTTTTTGGATCTGTTCCAGAAACCATAGAAATTGTGGATAACTTCCAGTTCAGAAATTTCGTGCTTGCATATTGTTTTATGTGTTGACTATGTTTACTAATAATGGTATGCAGTTTATTTTATATTTTTGATTGGTCGGTAGTGTTGTATTCTATTACACATATGTTGACACAGATGGCCCGAGACTAATTGATGGACTTGTGATAGTCAAATTTAATATATTTATCGAGATTTATAATCAATATATCTAATTCAAAATCCCGCTTCAGCTTATAAAGTGCGTCTGAGCTAAATCCTTATACATGTAGTTGCGGTGTGAATTTGTAGATCTGGATTCACGTCGAGTTATATCGATTGAACTATGGAAGCCGGTAAAGTAGTTACTGTTTCGGCTTCTGACAGCGATATTAATCATATAACGTTCGTGAACCACCTTCCCTTTGAGATAATCTGCGATAATACGTTATTATAATGGATTCATGACGATGACAACGCGCGCCGGTGATTGATTTGTGTCGTCGCTTGCATTAGGTTTAACGAACGCTAAAATGTAATTAATTTGTAGACAGATTATAAGAAGCAAAGAGATATATATGTACTTGAGATAATAGATTAAGATCCGAATAGGAAGCAATTTATGTTAAAAAACATTGTGAGTGGGTTGTCCGAGTAATTTAATTGAAGGTTATAATTTATTTGGAAATTCAAAAGACAATTTTCGCTAAGGTGTCTTTATATCACGGTCATTATAAATGTCTTTATTTTTGACATAGGGCTTATTTATTAAGAACATGAGTGCAAATTACTACAAACTGTTTATCAAATCAAATCAAATCAAATCAAAATCAGTTTATTCACGTAGGTCACGGAAATGACACTTATGAATGTCAAAAAAAATATTTTACTTATTGATTCTACAGCTACTTCGTAAAGGGTTGATGCTAATGAGAAGAAGTAGCAAGAAACTCATTGCCACTTTTTTATATCAAGATTTACATTTAAGTACATCGATTTACAAATCATTTCAAATTACAATATAATATGTAAAATGTAAAATAATGCAACAGACACACTCAAACGTCAAATAGTCAATGTCTTACACGAGTAAGTCAAAAAAGTAAATGTAAATTAATACAAAAGTTATTGAGTACAGTAGCTGCATCATCCACATACACCATAAATAAATAAAGGTATTATGTGAGCATTTTATAAGCGATTATAAATAAATAAATATGTATATATCCATACATATATATACACACAATAACTTTTAAGAATCTGGAATCTTTTAAGACCCAAAATGCTTTATATATTCTATATCTAGGCTTGATTATTTTTATTAGTATGTAATTGGTTTGTTTTAAACTAATAAGTATAAAGTTAAATAAAATCCTCTTTAGATTTTAAGACATAAATTTTTATTACAACCCACACGCAATACATCTTTTAACATATTAAATTTGATATAAAATATTTTTAATAATTATGAAGAAAAACAGGAACTTGCGCCCATTTATGTATTAGAAAGAGTTACAAAAAGACAGCAATTACCATCGACGACATCTTTTTTACGCAGGTACAAAATGCAAAAAGCAATGGTATTTATATCATGTTGGACTTCTCATGGTGCTTCGTCTTGGTGGCATAGACGAGTGCATATCAAATCAGAGCACAATCTTGCTAACATAAAAGGATAATATAAAATGAAGACCTTCAATTTATACTTTAAACTACTCACCACTGTAATCCTCACAAGAGTAATTCCCGTTATGACTCTCCTTATAAATCTTTCGTTTTCAGATAGGTATTTTGCCAGCGCTAATATGAAAATCTATTAAAACGCCTTTGTTTAAGAGTGGGGATTGAGATGAGATTCCAGATGAACAAGATCCCAGAAAATGTTCAAAACAAAAGTATTACGTTATTCAAAAGAATTGTTAAAAAACGTTTGTGTGGTAGAGATTACTATAATATAAATGACTTTCTTAATGTTACCACACATTGGGAATGGAGTGACCGCCCTCAGGCTTTTAAATAATAAGTTTAATTGTACAATATTACTTTGTAAACATATTTATTCGGTGAAAAAGAAAAACCCCGTTGAGTTTGCTGCGCCCATTCTTCTCAGGTCTGAGGCATTCATTTTGGAATGGGTGGTAGTTTTTTGACTTTCAATAAGTGATGTCACATTCTATTTTGAATAAAAATATTTGAATTTGAATTTGAATTGGCAACTATTTCCAATTTGCCTATTAATCGAGAAAGACTTATATACACGACTAATTAAATATTTAAACAAATTTAATATCTTATCATCTCTATCTGAGCTAACACAAGACGCTGTTACTGCTCTTAGTATGCTTGGTACAGAAGAACTTGATACAGGAATTAATTGTCTGGCAATATATTTAGATCTTAAGACAGCTTTTGATATCGTCTCTGTTCCCAATATTATAAGCAAGCTAGAATAAAATTTCTTCTTCTTCTTCGGTCCTCTATTATTCTTGACTGACATTAATGAACTCTGTAATTTCATAATTAAAAATGCGAAACGAACCGTTGTATTTATTGATAAAACCTAGCAAGAAGTGCAAGATAGTGCAGAACAAGGGTTGGTTCAAGTTGCATCTTGACTTAAATAAAATTTACCCACCTTGCTAACCGGTACAGCAAATAAAATTTTCTTTAAAATTAAAAAGGCAAAAGAGCTACCATATGACTCCAATGTGCTTGAAAAAAGAGAAGAAAGCATTCTATTTTGAAGGCACATACAAACAAGATAAAATTAAATAGCATGAAGTTCAATATATCTGAAGTTTAGAACTGCTACACCTACCTCATACATACATGCACCGGTGTACAACCGTACACCCGTGCACATATATACATTTTTATTTCTATTTTAAGTCTTTCTTTCTAATGAAAATGTAGTAGAAAACTAAAAAAAGAAGAGCGGAGCTATAAATGGACGTGAATTTTTAATGTTAATAAATAAATATATACTATTGCATATTTTCAAACAAATAAAGTTTTTCTGTAAGGTTCTGTAGAAGTCAAGCGTATTATTAATATGTTGCGTTGTGATATCAATAATTATATTAATAGTATAATATAAATTTTAATTTCTATTGATGAATGTATGTTATTTGGTGAATATTATACTGCCATAAATTACTTACTACTAGAACATGACTAAGGTTAGAATAAGTTGGGTGCGAACACAACAATCAAAGGCTGAACAACAAATCTTGAGTTTTAGCAATTACCATGTAAATTTGGGAAGTTCGCGAAATAATTTAACGGGATGTAGACGCTGGATTCAAAACAATTTATATGTTAATTTAGCTGGTGTGGAGTATGGTTTCGGTTCTATGATGATTTACTTCTCTCCTGTGTTGATTGATATAACAGCAGCTATGAGTGGATTATTTGACTGTGCAAAGATTATGCGACGTAAATTCAGGTGTGTAATATTTTATATCACCTACCAAATATGAATCCATGTTGTAGCTTGCAATCCCTACGATGTATCGGCAATAATTGTTTAAACTGCTTGATAGACAGAGTTACCCCAGTGGCATCGCATACTAGTTATATGGGGTAGTGTGATCTAAGAAGCGCAGATTATTGTTTATTTTCATTTTAATGTATTCAATGTTTTGTATGCTATTTATTGCTAGGCCTACGAAGATCCTAAACAAATCCTTCTGGAGTGTGAGGGGATCCCTCAAAACCACAAACTCAATTCAAACAGACAGAGGACCTACCCCACTTGTGCCAGCTGATAATACTGCGTCATTTAAAGGTCATAGGGCTGCAGGATGTGATTTAGATATAATTAAGGAATTCTATTACGCAAGGGAAAACTTTTCTAAACGTTTCTGATTCATCACGAGTATAGTCATCACTATGGCGTGCGTTAGATCCTATGTAGGGGGCACAATAGATCTACAGATTTGATTGTTACTTTCCCCAAAAATAATAATAATAGTATTTAATATAACTACGTGTGGTAAAAACGAATCTATATTGAAATAGCAGCAATTTTTCGTTTGATAGCTAATAATAATTGGTTGTCCGAAATAATTATCAGCGTTTGTTTTTTCTGTAAGCTGTTTTTAGACACATAACTACCAGTGGGAGGCTCCTTTGCACAGGATGCCGGTTAGATTATGGGTACCACAACGGCGCCTATTTCTGCTATAAAGCAGTAATGTGTAAGCAAGTAACATTACTGGACAAATGGGCGTTTTTCAAGAATCCTGAGCGGCACTGCATTGTAATGGACAGGGCAATTAAATACCATCAGCTGAACGTCCTGCTCGTCTCGTCCCTTATTTTCATAAAAAAATACATAAATAAAAAGTTTGAGATGAAGTCCTTTGTACAATTCTTCAAGATATATTATTCAAATACTCCTATATTTAAGTCGATGTATATGTATACGCCGAAGTCGTATTAATACTGATAGTAAACTACTGCAGTTAAACTTTATTATGTGACAACTCAAGTAGTAGCCACATCCACCAACAAGTTACATCACAAACATTGACTGATACGTATCTCATACAGCCGCAATCTGAATCGCTGAATCAGAATCAATTAATGAGAAAATTCGAGTTGCAATCGAATTGGAATTCGGAAAGTGGTTTGCTGGATCTTATCAATATTGTAGAGTTTAAATAGTTTGGGTCCGTATCTTCATGTACCAAGTAGCATAAGACATTTTGTTTCACATAAATTTAACATGGACCTTGATAAGTTTAAAAAAATCTAGAAGCACTAGCTTTTTACGTAGCAGCAGGTATATGATCGTCTTTTATTGTACATTTTTGTTTTTTTAATATTGCCATCAAAGTCAAATTAACTTTATTCAATTAGGCTTAAACAAAGCGCTTTTAAATTGTCCCTACAAATATTTCTTTTAATTTTTTTTATATGAGAGGGGGCATACGGGCAAGAGGCTCACGGGATGGGGAGAGGTGAGGCAACCGCCCATGGACATCAGCAACAACAGGTGTGTCACGAAATGCGTTGCCGGCCTTTAAGGTGGGAGTATGCTTTTTTCTTGAAGGTCCCTAAGTCGTATCTGTTCGGGAAGACCGCTGCCGGTAGTTGATTCCACAATGTGGCTGTGCGAGGCAAGAAATTTCGAACAAAACGCGCGGTTGTGGAATGCCAGACGCCTACGTGATGTTGATGGTACTTTGCACGTAATGTCCGATGGTGGAATTCGGCCGCTGGAATCAACCCGAACAGCTCCTCTGAGCACTCCCCGTGATAAATGCGGTAGAAGATGCAGAGAGAACCCAAATTTATTGACTTTACCATATTATTTTCGTAAAAAGTTGAGCTCGTGAGAAGAACGTACAAGAAACTCAACGGCAATTCCTCGTAATCAAACAGAGTATTTTAAAATGGCTGTAACATAATAACAAAATAGTTTGTAAGTTGCTGCATCCAATATATGAGTCATGTTTAAGTAATAATATAAATTATTTCACAAAAAGTAAAAAATAATAAAATGTATAAATATAAATTATCGTACATTGGATGCATCAACGTTTAGAGCCTGAATTCATTGTTTGTGTAAGGATGCTTCGTTAACATCATGGTCATATTCAAACACATTTTTATTAATATGTAGATTTTTTAAAAATGGATAATTTATGACAAGGCAATCATGTAATCAAACTTTATTATATTAATTAACATTGCATTTCAGTAATACATTTAATTAATACGTGGAATGTACAGGACTATTTCTAGCGAACGTACTATTAAATACAAAGCTGTAGATCAATATTCCAGGTACAAATAAAAATATACAACAATAAGTTTCACTTTTTATCAAGTAGCGTGAAGAAACTGTAACTGGCTCGTAAAATCTGAAAAATAATAACTTATATTACACACAAATACAGTTCGTAAGCAAACTTGAGTGGCTAGTTAGTGTGAAATAGTACATAACGATACAAGTGCGCAAAGTAAGATGAACTTCGTGCGCACGAGTGTCGTATACTATTTTTCCTATTAAGTTGCGCAAAGTTCGACCACTTTGATTATTTTGAAACATTCTCGCACGCTCACCACATTCCCGTACGCTCTTGTCAACGTGTGGGAGTGGTACTTTGCGAACGCAAATGCATGTGCAAAATCAAACTTTGCGCACGATAATAGGAAAACACATTTTTGTTGTTCTATAACTATATTATGTCGTATGTATAATACCACTGTTTTTATTTATTTATTATGAAATATAGTATTTCTGTTAATATATGTATAAAAGGCTAAAAACCATTTAGGTAAGGTGTTTTGTAATTTGGTAGGTTACCAGAAACTGGGCTTCATGTTTTTAAAATTAATGTTGTAATATTTTTTATAATCTCTTATAAAATGCTAGCAAAATACCTTTGTTAATAACGATGTGTGTGGAATGATGAATCTATAAATATCTCTTGTTTTTACGTATTAATTTACATGTACTTTTTTGACTTACTCGTGTATGGCACCAACTATTTGACGTTTGAGTGTTTTTGTTGCATCACTTTACATATATTGTAATGGAAAGGATTTGTAAACTCGTGTCTTACTACTTCTTCTCTTTAAACCTTTTCCGTAGTAGTGGTAAATATAAAAAGAAATGAAAAACTTTTGACATTCATTAGTGTCACTTCCTTGACCTATGTACATGAATAAAGTGATATTGATTTGATTTGCATTTAGTTAGACTACAAAGTTCTTTCTTAAATGCCGCAAATTCCACGGAGATATTTGCGGTATGACGGAAATGGAATGGAAAACCTTTCATAATATTATAATATTCTATTAATACCTTCCATAGAAATCAAAATAAGAAGATAATTATTGTAATATTTGTTCTTTATTATAAGTAATATTATAAGAGTTCATTCTGTATTGTTGTCAAACCTCACGTCTGTCAAACTGACGTCTTGTCTGCCATTCTTTCCGTTTCCGTTCGATGTTATGCAAAATGATTGCAAAACGAATAAATTAAGAATTACATAATGAATACTGGATGCCATACTGTAGTATTTGAACCGGATTGTGGTCTGATACGATTAGTTTATGCTCTTTGCGAGCAGTCATTAAACGAAGTGTGTAAAGAACGGACGTTTTACTTGCGACTACCTCATTTGGCGACGAGGATTAAGACGCGCGCGTGCAAAATGGCCGGCCCTATCGGAAATTTAACATGTTTCGATCATAGAAACCAAGATTGGGCGATTTTCTACAGCCGTTTAGAACAATTTATTAAATAAAATGGAATTAAGGGCGACAACAAGTGTGCCGTTTTACTGACTTACTTAACGGATGAAACATATAGGTTAGCGCATAATCTAATTCATCCAACAAAAATTTAAAGCGTGTCATATGAATGTCTAGTGAAAGCCCTAAATGAACATTTTGCGCCTGTAAAATCAACATTCGCGGAAAAGTCACGATTCTATGGCGCAGTACAGGAAGTGAGCGAAAGCGTGGAGGAGTGGGCAGCAAGGCTACGAGGGCTCGTCGTCCACGGCGGCTTCGGTGACTCACTCGACATGGTGCTGCGCGACAGGTTTGTGCTCGGGCTGAGAATCGGTCCTGAGCGGGATAGGCTTTTCCAATTGAAAACGGATGATCTGACGTTCTCAAGGGCGGTGGAGGTTGCGTAACAGACGGCGAGCGCGCGAGAGGCGCGAAATTCGTCGGCAATGGGAGCGGCAGCCTCGGCGATGAAGGAAGAGCCCGTATACCGGATGAGCAAATTTCGAGCGGCGGCGTCGGGTGAGCGACGTGGCGAGCGTGGGCCAGGCGCAGGGGCTCGGTGCAGCACATGCGGACTTCGAAATCATGATTCCCAGAAGTCGGTATAAGAACTATACGTGTCAAAAGGTTCATAGGTATGGTAAACTATTATCGTGCGTTTATTCCGAATGCTTCGTCGATTTTGAGTCCCTTACACGAATTACTTAGGTCGGGTTGCGAGTAGCAATGGGGCAGGCGGCAGCAGGAGGCGGTGCGACGAGTAAAAAGAGAACTGCAGTCGGAGCGCGTGCTGGCGCACTACGAGCCGAGCGCTCCGCTTGTGCTGTCTGTGGACGCGGGCCCCGCAGGCTTGGGCGCCGTGCTCGCGCACCGTGACGCCGTCGCGAGCGAGAGGCCGCTGGCCTTCGCCTCCCGTTCCTTGTTTGACAGTGAACGTAATTATAGTCAAATTCACAAGGAAGCAACAGCTATATTATTCGGAGTGAAGAAGTTCCACCAATACTGTTCCACCTCTTTACGGTCGCAGTGAGCCGTTTATACTAAAAACTGACCATAAGCCGTTATTGGCCATTTTTAATAATTAAAATTGTATATCGGTTTCCACGGCATCGCGTTTACAACGGTATGCATTAACTTTGTCGGCCTATAATTATATTGTACAGTATACGTCGAGTGATAATAATGTAGTAGCTGATTTTTTTCACGGGCGCCCTTGCCGCAGGTGGGTGATATTAGGGAACCAGAAACAATTCGGTGTAATTTCATAAACGATACTACATAATACCTGTATCTTTCGCGGATATCGAAAATGCTACATTACACGACAAAACGTTACAAGTAGTAAGTCGATATATGAAAAGAGGGTGGCCGCGGAAAATACAATGTGATAAAATTCTGGCAGCGCCTCCACATCGACTACCTGTCGGTAGACCAACAGGTATATCTCGTGGTCGTCGATGCTTACAGTAAGTGGCTCGAATGCCTGTTAATGGATAAAGGTACTTCTACGCAGCAGCTGATACTTAAACTTAAGTATTTGTTTTCTAGATTTGGACTACCAGATTTAATTGTTTCAGACAACGACGCTAAAATAAATTCATTAGAGTTTAATCAATTTTGTAATCACAACGGTATTAAATACATGACATCCCCAATT
>CATIXQ010000024.1:6014125-6028738 GCA_949711755.1 Leptidea juvernica
TCGTAGTATTGTAAATATAGTTATAAGATTTGTTTTGATTAAATAAACTTTTATATACTTACTTAAATATCAATGACATTATATATACATTAAACATAAGTACATAAATATATATAAACATAATGACTCGGAAACAAACATCCATAATCATCATATAAATGATTGCACCTACCGGGATTCGAACCCGGGATCTCTAGCTTAGAAGTCAGGGTCATTAACCATTTGACTATATGGTCGTCAAAATAAACACAGACAAAAAAGTTGTTCTGTAACGCGTTATCTGTACATCAAAGTAATAGACTTTTTAAGTGATGATTTTTAGACGATTGTTATATAGAATCTGTTTAGATTAAAATGAAAAAAATAAAAATAAAATGTAAAATTAAAATGAATCACTGAATTAGTTGCTAAGCGCAAACCATGAATAAGGGTGAACAAATATGGTTTATTATTTTTCCTACAAGTAACATTTTTATTAAGAGGAAATTAAGATAAATTGCCTGAAAAACATAAAAAACGGTTGACCAAGAGTGGGAAAAATTTCACGATTGGTTGTGAAATGTGAAACTACAACATCCAATTAAATTCACAAACATATTTCAATTTAAAATTATACTCAACTGTTGAATAATTGATGCTTTCAAATTTCAAAGTGCTAAATGCAGGCGTAAAATTGCTGACATGGCTATCCTACACAGGATTGATCATGGGACCTTCAGCAATGACTTATTAAGAGATGTTTACTTTATTACTCGCAAGCAAGCCACTCGTAAGCCTACATTTTTGCAATACCGCACTGTATCAACAATGTCGCACATAATAATCCACTTCATCGGATGTGCCAATTATAAACCAAGTTAAGTGGTAATAAAAATTGTGAAATCGACATATTTAGTCAAAGTATAATTTTAAAATAACAATTAAGAAACAATATAACATATAACTCAAGTATTAGTTCTACTTAAATATTTTCAATGTTAATGTGAATAATATAATGCCGTGTACAATAGTTATATTTACAATTTTATAGTGATAAGTACTTTATTTATAAATATTTTCTATTTCATATGTATTACTTTGTAATCGTTTTTGTACCTCAATTAAATACATATATAATAGATACTTGTTGTTTCAGCTGGGTACATGATAAGTCTATTTTAATAATATAGGATATTCTAAAAGTAAGACTTTCCGTATCTTTAACTCAGTATTGTCTAGTGTCGAGAGAATGTGTGCGGCGGTAATCTGTTAACATCAGGTACGCTCGTATATCCTCCTCTTCAATAAAAAAAAGTATTTATCCCATTCATCCACGCTGACTTGTTTGCTAATACAATTGCCAGTCACGTATAAATACGTGACATTTTCTTGAAAAACCGAGAACAAGAATAAGAGGTTTCGTTTTCTATGCCACTCATTTTGGCAGCCGACTCAAAAAGTTTGGTTTCATCAGCATTTAAACTCACTTTATTAATAAATGCAATCATTAGTCACTTTCATATCGAATATCCCGCGTCACTTCATTCATTTTAAGTACTTTAGTGATGGTAAATTTTACTAGCCAATCATCTGATGCATTAAAGTCATTAACGACAAGTTGTCTAGTAAACTTCTCAGCCTTGGCTATGAAGTTGGATCACATATTCTGGCACTGATTGTTGAAATACGACAGTATTTGATCCAATTCTTTAAATTTTGGCTTCATGAATTTTTTTGGAGACTTTCCTCCAGTGCCGTCAACATAATTATTTCCTTGTTTTTCCAAATGGCAGCAAAAGTACATTAACTTAGTTTCAAAAATCTTTCGCCACTTTTCTTTACCCCCGTTTCAATCGCACGTATCACACAAACGTTATCGTTCACGTATTACGCTTTTCGCGCTTAACGCTGCTGTGCTACAAAGAATTTATCAATATGTAGGTTTTATGGTGTAAAGCAACCAAATTGGGCTCACTTCAACGTTATAGGGACCTTATCGTTATAAAGAGTATCTTTATTTGTTAGTTGAGTAGGTATATTTGTTCGTTGATTTGTTTAATGTCTAAAGTATGACCAAATCGCATTAAATGTACAAAATTTCATTTAAATCGGTTAACACGTGACACAAAATTTTGTATATACCATATATAAAAGTCAAAAAAGTCAAAAAAGTCAAAGTCAAAGTTTTTATTTGCATAAACATGTTAGATTGATGTTACATAAATATTATAAAGTACATGTTTGCCACATTTATAATGTGCAAATTTTATAAAATACATTTCTAAATCATTAGTAACAATAATTTCAATTGAACAAAAGATTAGTAGCAGTATTATATAATATATAGTCAAGTTTTTTAGTTGAAAATATTCGTCTAATGAATATAAGCAGTTTTTACTAAGGTATATTTTCAATTTAGATGAGAAATTCCTATTTGACGATACCTCTCTTATTATTTTTGGGATGTGACTATAGATTTTTATTCACATGCATGCAGAAGATGATGACGAGAGGTTGAACAGCAAAACTGGAAGATGTTGTATTAGGGCATAAGATTTAAATATTATAAGTAAAGGTACGTTATAAAAAACCATTCGTTTATTTGATTGTTGATCCAACATTGTCTTGTCTATACACTTGTGCTGTTATAGTTGGCGCGTTGCCTACATATAAGGAACTGTCAAAATGTAAAGCTTGAATATGGATCTATCAATCATTCAGATATACTCGCAGACTATAGAGGAATGTGAGGCATGATTAAGCAACAATTTTTGCCAGAGCATAGCTCCTTTGTCGCGTATTATAATTATATGTCATTCAACAAATTTCTCTACATTTCTGCGGTACATCTGTATTTACCTAAAACTCTTCCTGATAAGGAAGCAACTGAATAATAACATGTAATATTTTTTATTTTAAACGCTATAACTATGTATTGTTTAAACCCGAAAATTGAGTCTAGTTTGAATCTGAAACTGTCACTTTTTATATTATGACTAGCTGACCAGACAGATGTTGTTCTGTACATAATAAATAAAATACCGTTTTTGATGAATTTGTCAATAATTTTTCATTGTAACATAATAATATGCTCCTTGTTGTTATAATGAAATTGTTTCACAGCAGAACTGTCAAACCGCGCGTCAAAAATACTCTCACAGAAAATATGTCCAAACAAAACAAATATTGAAAATAAAAATAATTATGGGTCCCAAATCGAAATAAAAACTATCCTATCTCTTAAGTTGGACTAAACTGCACTCCATGAAGTAATCCCCATTGAAATCCGTTCATTAGTTTAGGAGTCCATTGAGGACAAACATTGTGACACGAGATTTATATATATTAAGATAATACAGTTACGTACTTATGGGCGCAAATTGCCACCTACCGTCAATAGTTGGCAACTATTGATATTTATGTTTTAGTTTATCATTAAAATGAATATAATTGTTATAGATATATCTGAAATATATAGGATTTAATTACAAATAGCTATTTGTAAACATAAAACCGTTATTTATTAAGGTCTGATATTTAATAGACACTGTTTTGACTGTTTGAATGTTTTGAAGATGTTTGATGTTTCATTTATTGTTAAAATACTAAATTAAATCAATCTTGCTGAAAATAAACTTCAGCAATATTGAGCAAAGCAATGTAATGCTTCGATAAATTGTATCTCAAACGGTTCGTTCTATCCTCATTAGACTTTGGTAACGGTCTAATCGCTTCATAATCACCAATAACCTCGCGTTAAGGAAGAGATATTCCAATGATTGGTATAAATATTAATAGATTCAAATTTTATAAGTTTTCTTAAGTGTCAATTCCGCCAATATTTGTCTTTAAGCAATTCGACCAATTCGACACGTGTTTCGCCTCTACACGAGGCATCCTCAGGATATGTTGACTCGCAAAACTCTGAAACGAGACGAGACTCGTGTAGAGGCGAAACACGAGTCAAATATTGGCGGAATTAACACTTAAGAACACTTGAAGCATTAAGAGATTCAAATATATGATATGGCACAATTCTGTTTGTAACTCGCCCACGTTCTCGTATCGCTTTTTGTATAGCATATCTTTCGTACGTGAAACGTATCCCCAAAAGAAGAAATCTAATGGTGTAAGGGGATCTGGCCGGCCATCTAATTGGTCCATTCGTACCAATCCAAGTAGTTCGTACTAATTAATAATACGATTGGCATCATAAATGTAGGGGTGTTTCTTTTTACATTTCAGTCGGTTCGATTCCCAGACGAGGCAAGTAATTTTTAGAAAACCTTTGAATGCAGAAGTAATAACTTTTAAAATAACATAAAGTCTTCTTTCAGTAAAATAGCCTATCTTTGATATTTAAGGTACTTTCCCTTCATGTCCCATAACTTTGGGACAACCTGTATATATATATTTTATACTTATAATCCCTTATATCCCTCACAGAATACTTTTAGTTATTTACGGTGTGTGTGGATGATGCAGCTACTTTACTCAATAACTTCTGTTTTGTATTAATTTACATTTACTTTTTTGACTTACTCATGTAAGGCATTGTGTATTTGACGTTTGAGTATGTTTGTTACATCACTTTACATATTAAATTGTAGTTGAAATGATTTGTAAAACGATGAAAATGTATGTAAATATTGATTTAAAAGAGTGGCAATGAGTTTCTTACTACTTCTTCTAATTAGCTCAAAACTGTACGAAGTAGCGGTAGATTCAATAAGAAAAAATATTTTTTTGAGATTCATAAGTGTTATTTCCGTGACCTACATGAATAAACATCGACCAGTGCCGGGAGAAACTTGTGTCTTCTGTCGAGTCCTCTCTCGAGTAGGTCGCGGAATGGGGTAAATTGAGCCTTGTCCAATTCAACCCCCAGAACTTGAGTCAAGTTTGCGCGTTTACCACAAAAAAATCCCCATTTGCCGTATCACCGCTCTTCGACAACACTTCCCTTAAAGCCTCGCATAGTATTCCGAATACTGGGTCTGGAAATCTCGAGCGATTGCCAATTCCGTGGCCATCTGGAGGGCAAAGCCAAATTGGCTTCGAAGAAGCTGGGCGTCATCAATAGAACACGGCAATACTTCAAGCCGGCCCACATCGGCGAGCAGCTTTCCAGTTACCCGACCGGAACACGCAAGTTCTGGTCGTTGTCGAAAGCTGCTCTTGGTAACTTCAGCCAGCCGTCCATGCCGCCGTTGCACATGAGGAATGACACCCTGGCCCATACGGCAAAAGAGAAAGCCGATCTCCTGTGCACTCTTTTTGCCTCCAACTCGACTCTTGACTCGAGCTCTGTTTTCGTTGGACGTCAGGAAGTCGAGCGGGCCGGATGGCATTTCTCCAATCGTGCCTAGAACGTATGCCACTGAGTTGACGCCGGTGCTAACGCGTTTATTCCGGCACTCTTATTCTAAAGGCGTAGTCCCTGACTCATGGAAGTCAGCCCTTGTCCATCCGATCCAAAAAAAAGGAGACAGTTCGGATCCGGCAAACTACAGGTCTATTGCTATTACCTCCCTGCTCTCCAAAATCATGGAGAGCATAATAAGCCGTCAGCTCTTGGTATACCAAGAGGGTCACCAGTTGATCAACGACCGACAATACGGGTTTCGCCATGGTCGGTCGGCAGGTGATCTTCTGGTATACCTAACACATGGATGGGCTGCGGCTATTGAAAGCAAGGGGGAAGGCCTGGCAGTTAGCCTGGATATAGACGAAGGCCTTTGATCGTGTATGGCACAAGGCGCTCCTCTCCAAACTTCCTTCATTTGGGCTTCCCGAGAGCTTGTGCAAGTGGACCTCCAGCTTCCTCACTGGGCGCAGCATACAGGTCGATGTCGACGGATATTGCTCAAACCCGAAGCCTGTGAATGCTGGAGTGCCCCAAGGTCTCCCACGCTGTTTCTTCTGCATATCAATGATATGTTGGACACCTCCAACATTCATTGCTATGCAGACGACAGCACTGGTGATGCCGTATACACGGGCCATGCAGGTCTCTCTCGGGAAATCGTCGACCAGTGCCGGGTGAAACTTGTGTCTTCTAACGAGTCCTCCCTTGAAAAGGTCGCGGAATGGGTAAAATTGAACCTTGTCCAATTTAACCCCCAAAAGACTCAAGTTTGCGCGTTTACCACAAAAAAAACCCCATTTGTCGTATCACCGCTCTTCGACAACACTTCCCTCAAAGCCTCGCCTAGTATCAGAATACTGGGTCTCGAAATCTCGAGCGATTGCCAATTTCGTGGTCATCTGGAAGGCAAAGCCAAATTGGCTTCAAAGAAACTGGGCGTCATCAATAGAGCACGGTAATACTTCAAGCCGGCCCACATACTAGCGCTCTACAAAGCGCTGGTCCGGCCACACATGGAGTATTGCTGTCATCTCTGGTCTGGCGCACCCCAGTATCAGCTCGATCCATTTGACCGCGTGCAACGCAGAGCAGCTTGAATTGTCGGGAACCCAGTGCTCTGTTAACGGCTGGATCACTTGGCGTTGCGTAGAGACGTCGCTTCATTGTGTGTCTTCTACCGCATTTATCACGGGGAGTGTTCCGAAGAGCTGTTTAACCTGATTCCTGCCGCCGAATTCCACCTTCGCACGACACGCCACAAGTTAGGATATCATCCTCACCATCTGGATGTGTGGCGGTCCTCCACAGTGCGGTTTTCAAGGAGCTTTCTTCCACGTACTACAAAGCTGTGGAATGAGCTTCCTTGTGCGGTGTTTCAGGGACGATACGACATGGGTACCTTCAAAAAAAGCGCGTACACCTTCCTTAAAGGCCGGCAACGCTCCTGTGATTCCTCTGGTGTTGCAAGAGATTGTGGGCGGCGGTGATCACTTAACAACTGGTGACCCGTACGCTCGTTTGTCCTCCTATTCCATAAAAAAAAACATTCTAGCGCTCTACAAAGCGCAGGTCTGGCCACACATGGAGTATTGCTGTCATCTCTGGTCTGGCGCACCCCCGTATGAGCTCGATCCATTTGACCGCGTGCAACGCAGAGCAGCTCGAATTGTCGGGGACCCAGTGCTCTGTGAACGGCTAGATCACTTGGCGTTGCGTAGAGACGTCGCTTCATTGTGTGTCTTCTACCGCATTTATCACGGGGAGTGTTCCGAAGAGCTGTTCAACCTGATTCCTGCCGCCGAATTCCACCTTCGCATGACACGCCATAACTTAGTTTATCATCCCCACCATCTGGATGTGTGGCGGTCCTCCACAGTGCGGTTTTCTAGGAGCTTTCTTCCACGTATTACAAAGCTGTGGAATGAGCTTTCTTGTGCGGTGCTTCCGGGACGATACGACAAGGGTACCTTCAAAAAAAGCGCGTACACCTTCCTTAAAGGCCGGCAACGCTCTTGTGATTCTTCTGGTGTTGCAAGAGAATGTGGGCGGCGGTGATCACTTAACACCAGGTAACCCGTACGCTCGTTTGTCCTCCTATTCCATTTAAAAAAAAGTGATTTTGATTTGATTTGATTTATGGTCTTGTTTTAAAACATGGCGGGAATGTTGAGACCTGCTTATTTATTTTGATGGCCCGAAACCGGGTTGCGACCCGGCAAATGGGAAGCCCTGGTCTAAAAGTCACCTATGAGGCGACAATGTGTTCATCGCTGATACGTTTCTCCTCGTTTCTTATTATTAAGATTTTTATGGTGCCACATAAATATCGTGTTGCCGTTCGTGGTTCGCATATATAATAAAGATGATGATCTCTACTACTACTAAAAACATACCGACGAATTGAAAACCTCCCCCTTTTTTGAAGTCGCTTAAAAGGAAGATTAAAGCTGGTACACCGTTCACCGTGGTCACTTCTTTCTCATACAGCACGCATTTACATCTGTATTTTATATTTTCTGAAAGTATTTATAAAGTCTTTTTAAAAATTAATCAATTTTTTCCTGACTTGAAATGTTAAAACTCTGTTGCTAAGAAGTCACCTAGCGTGTAGAGTTTATTGGACAATTATACAGATGCTATCCACCTTCAACAATAGCGAACCTTACATTGTTTCAAAGTCACAACTCTGGGGAAAGTTCTTTGTAGTTCTCGAATTTCTTCACAATCCCAACGTCACGATTTTCTTATCTCTACTCAACAAAGGGATTGTTACATGAGTGTAACTTAACGTGGAATAATGCAAACGGAATCTCACCGAACAAAGTTTACTCTGTTACATAATATTAGATCTTTGCTGTTAGATAGTTTGACAGTAAACTAGCATGCTTGGAATAGAATTTTACTCAAAATTCTGGCTTTTATATTATTGATTCTTCTATACGCATATAATAACTAAAATACAGACTTTCAATCACGTCTCTGAGAGTCTTCACAATATACTAACGTATAACTTCACATAGACAAACAAAGCGTGTAAGAGAGAAGGACATCTATAATGGAGATACAGTAAGATAGAGAAGGAAAAAATGTACAAATGAAAAGAAAGCGTATCTATTGTTACTGTAACCGATCTGTATTGACAGTCAGCCACGCTTGGCATTAACTCCTAAGTATTTTGAATAACCATTTAGGTATCGCAAGCATTGCCAAATAAAATGCTTACGCATTATTGAGCTGTCAGGTCGTCTAAATACTAGTATACTCCTCTATAGGTTCTCAGCGATCAACTTTTTGTCTTGTTTCTCTCTGTTAGCGACACAGTTGCTTGGTAAGTAGCAGAATTAAGACGGTCGCGGTGACAGACCAGCGTAGCATATACGGTCGCGTAGCAGAGGGGCGCGCGATCGTCAGTGAGATACGAACGAACTGGTGTCGTGTTAACATAACCATCATATTATTAACTTTGTTATTTAGTTCACGAATTAAATACTCACCTCAGTGAACAGTCTAATTTTTAATTGGACGCCAAGATTTCCCACCCTCTTCAATAAGAGGGCACCGGGCACCTCCATTCTCACTGGTTTCCATCATTTCATGGGAGCTCTTGATGTGAATGGAACAATATTCTATACTATAGTATAGAACTATATTCGCTACTAATATCGGATGTAATGATCCGTAAACGATAACGATAACGTAATGATCGTTGTTTTAATATAATATGTCTACATTAGCGAGTGTCATTTAGTGTTAAATATTGTCATTTCAACAGAATGGACTTCTTTCTTAATATTTACCATTTATATTTACCAGTGGGAGGCTCCTTTGCACAGGATACCGGCTAGATTATGGGTACCACAACTGCGCCTATTTCATGAAGCAGTAATGTGTAAACATTAATGTGTTTCGTTCTGAAGGGCGCCGTAGCTAGTGTAATTACTGGGCAAATGAGACTTAACATCTTATGTCTCAAGGAAACGAGCGAAATTGTAGTGCCGCTCAGAATTTTTGGGTTTTCCAATCTTGAGCCGCACTACATTGTAATGGGCAGGGCGTATCAATTACCAACAGCTGAACGTCCTGCTCATCTCGTCCCTTATTTTCAAAATAATATGAAAATTATATGAGTGATATACAATTTATTGATTATTTTCATTCAGCCCTCAGTCCACGCAGGCTTTGCCTACATTACTGTTTAGCTCGTTTCTGTATACAAATTGATTTGATTTTTAAAAACTACATTAATATGTATGCAAATAGTGTGGGTTTTGTTGAGTTTAAATTCCAAATTCAGAAGTGGGCGAGTCGACATCTCCGCAGGATGCCTCGTTTATTGGGGCTCCTTTAGGACAAACCTTAGTGGAATTTACACTCAAGAAAACTCACAACATTTGATAATTATGGGTTTCAAACGAAAAGTAACGCTTCTTCAATAATTTTAAAATTTTAGATTGCTGAAAATAAACTTCAGAAATATTGAGCAAAGCTTTGAGTCAAGGTAATGCTTCTATAAATTTATCTCAAACGGTTCGTTCTATCCTCATTAGACTTTGGTAACGGTCTAATCGCTTCATAATCACCAATAACCTCGCGTTAAGGAAGAGATATTCCAATGATTGGTATAAATATTAATAGATTAAATTTTTTTAAGATTTCTTTAGTGTCAATTCCGCCAATATTTGTCTTTAAGCAATTCGACCAATTCGACACGTGTTTCGCCTCTCGACACGAGGCATACTCAGGATATGTTGAGTCGCAAAACTCTGAAACGAGACGAGACTCGTGTAGAGGCGAAACACGAGTCAAATTCCTTAAAGACAAATATTGGCGGAATTAACACTTAAGAAAAACTTGAAGCATTAAGAAGAGATTCAAAGTGGACTTGACACTTAAGAAAACTTAAAACATTAAGAGATTCAAATATTTTAATTATTGATATTTATTTTTATAACCACTCATTAAACGTCAAAAACTAAAAACAAAAACTACCACCTATTAAGTAAGATGTGCTTTAGACATGATAAGAGAGGGCGCAAGAAACTCATCGGACTTTTAAGAAGACAAAAAGACTTATTCGTTCAACAGTCTGGAGGTGGTCGCTCTATTCCCAGTTGACCTAACATTTAAAAGGCTGGATTTGTTTACTCAGTTCGGATGGATGTAACTAAATCAGATTGGCGGCAAACTCAATAAGTGAAAAGAATGAACTGATTCATGAGGAAGATTAAGGTGTTTAATTTGTTAAATGTTTGTAATGGTAGAATTATGACAATGAACTTTGGTTGGGAACTTTCATCGAAAACGCTTTGAGATATTACAAAACAATTTATGATGGTATAAGAACAAATTATTCAACCTATTCTAAATTACAAAAAATATATCAAATAGAATGTGCTAACTGGAAAGCTCTTTAGACGCATTCAGTTCCTATTAAGTCTTATCAAATTAAAGAAGTTATTTAAGCATTTCATGCAAATTATGATAGCCCACCAACAATTACACCACACAATTGAAATATAAATATTGTGATAATAATTATCGCAAAATTAAAGCAATTGAAGCACTCATGAGCGGTATTCTCATGACGGCAGGCAGATGATCATAAGTATCACAGTAATTCTCATCTGAATGTATATTATGATGTATCGTATAATATCAAAACGTAAAACTGAATTGGTGTGGATTAAATAGAAGTAACAAATCTATTAAAACGGGCGTACGTAAATCAATTACTCGGAACAAGCCGGCCGTGTTGGGAACGCTGGCTCATTTCTGGGACATCCATCGTATTTCGACGACACCCGCCCCGGGGCCGGCCAATCGTCTGTGGTTTAATTCAAATATTACTTGTGGGATTGAAGATTCTGTTTGGTAATGAAACGGACGGATTGTCTTTTAATTATAGTAAAACTGGTATTAGTTATTACATACAGATAACGCGCGAGTAGAATGCAGAGTTTAGGAATGCGATAGTGATGTGACCTAACTATAATTGTTGACCATATTTATAAGAATGTCGATAAATTTAAACAATGCTTAAAGTTTACCATTTTACACTAGGTTAAATAATAATAATATTACAACATTTATTTCGAATCACATTCATATCTCTGTTTTATTACTTAAAAACTAATGAATTAAATAAAATGAAAATTTATTTAACAAATTTTTTCATCATTTTAATCTAATTATTAAATCTCAAATTTTTGTTCTACTTTTCTTCAACACACATGTCTAAAACATAATATGTTGCCATTTCTCGTGCTTGGCGATGAATAAAAACTCGTTTCTTTTGAAACGGATCCTGATGGACTCTGATCAGTCATTATTAAAATCAAATAAATAACACGGGATCGCAACTTCAGTTTTAACACGCTAAGCGTTCGATAACTGACAAGAACGGTTCAGCACTACAAGGCAGGCAGGCGTGCGAGGCGAGGCGTGCGGACAGCGGGGGGAGACGACGAAAGAGCGGGGCTCCTTACCTCGGGCACCGACTGCATTCAACTCTCGCGCTATCTGTAGGTCTTCTTTCCCAATAAACCACAAATCAATGCTTTAATTGTGTTTTTATAACTTAAAGTCGATACAAATTTAGATTTTTAATTTGTTTCAAGAAAGAACGGAAACTTCAATATGTATGAATAATTTTCAGTATTAGAGTCAATATTAACATTAATTCTACGATATTCAAAGAAAAAAGTACCGTAGCATTAAATTGTAATAGAAATTTTGTGATAATAAAATGAATATAATACATTTTATATTTATTATAATTAAAAAGATATTAAAAATATAATCATCAATTTTGCCCTGCGCTTCTCCGGGGCATAAGAATAGGGACGTCCCAGGCGCAAGGGTGTCAAGTAAGAGGAGACAGGGCATTTACCAGTGGGAGGCTCCATTGCACAGGATGCCGGCTAGATTAAGAGTACCACAACGGCGCCTATTTCTACCGTGACGCAGTAATGTGTAAGCATTATTGTGTTTCGGTGTGAAGGGCACCGTAGCTAGTGAAATTATTGGGCAAATGAGACTTAACTCAAGGTGACGAGCGCAGTTGTAGTGCCCCTCAGAATTTGGGTTTTTCAAGAATTCTGAGCGCCACTGCATTGTAATGCACGGGGACATGGACAGGACATATTAATTACCATCAGCTGATCGTTCTGGCCGTCTCGTCCCTTATTGTCTTGCTACAGACACTCTGTCTGTAGCCAGGCGAGTGAAAAAGATAGAGGAGACCTTTTCGCTGGATTTCGTTCGATCGAAAGTTTCCTCAAAATATCTACTTTCTTTTTCACTCGCCTCATACACTTTTTTTCTTTCGTTTCTTTCTTTCGCCGTCATTGGTTATATATCCTGGACAAGGGCGCAATTTTTAATCAAATATTTGATTTTCAAATTAGGTTTGAATTTGAACGCATTTTCGCTTCTATTAGCATTTGCATGCATGTAGAATGGCGGAGCATGCCCCACTTTTGTAAAGCAACAAAAATTACTTCATTTTATTTAAATGAAAAAACGCTGATTTCATAGCCATTGGAAAGGACCTTTCACGTGTATTTGCATAAAATCAATTATATTTGGGTCGCCGATATACGAGTAGCTGATCACGTGGCCTGCCAGGAAAAACAAAGCCTGTTTAATTAAATACCTGTCCGAAATAGATGTAGAAATACCTAAATATGAATGGATAAATCCTTTTTAATTTACATTTTTATTGATGTGTATGTAATGTATGTGTAGGTATGTCATATCTATTTCAAGTAATTCTTTCTTTTATGACTATAACGGACGAGATGAGCAGGACGTTCAGCTGTTGGTAATTGATACGCCTTGGCCATTACAATGGAGTGCCGCTCAGTATTGTTGATTAACTCAAAAATCTGAGTGGCACTACAATTGCGCTCGTCACCTTGAGACATAAGATGTTAAGTCTCATTTGTCCAGTAACTACACTTGTTACGGCGCCCTTCAGAACGAAACACAATAATGCGTACACATAACTACTTCACGACAGATAAAGACGCCACGTGTAATTCTATCATTCACCAAGTGTTTACTGTTTCTTTTATGAATTTGATATTGTAATATGAGAACTTGTTATTTGCTTTATACTGAGCGCATCGGAAGTACCACATTTTATTACAGTAGGTGCCAAGATAAACGCCAATACACAATTCAATTTCAATTTTTATGGAAAAGGAAGACAAACAAACGTACGGGTGTTAAGTGATCACCACGAGAAAAATGTGGGTGACATTCTTATGCAACACCAGAGGAATCACTGGAGCGTTGTCGGCCCTTAAGGAAGGTTGACGTCCTTATTTTGAAGGTACCCATGTCATATCGTCCCGGAAACACTGCACAAGCAAGCTCTATGGTATGTGTAAGAAAGTTCCTTGAAAACCCACTGTGGAGGAACGGCACACATCCAGATGGTGGGGTTGATATCCTAATTTGTGGCGTGCCGTGCGAAGGTGGAATTCGGCGATAGGAATCAGGTGAAACAGCTCTTCGGAATACTCCCCGTGATAAATGCCATCGAAGACGCACAATGAAGCGACGTCTCTACGCAATGCTAGGTTTTTAAGCGTAAACGGTTTTTACGGAAAAAAATTATCAATAAAGATTGGTTGAAAATTGCCAAAGGCCTAGATTTGTTATTTACCTTAAATACAGATATTAAGGAAGATCGCAAAATAATACGTGTCAGTAAATAATTACAACTATAAAAAATACTCGCCCCTAGGCTAGTAGTAGGCGGGCAACCTGATTTTGTCATTTCCTCGTGTTATGCTAAAGGATCATAATCGGCGATAATTACTAATCATATAACGATTGCTCATAAGATACAGCCTAAATAATTTCACAACGAAAATCTTCATAGCAATAATGCGTTTATTTATGATATTTTTATGGAAGATAAGGACAAACGAGCATACATACTGGTCACCAGACAATGTTTGCAACGCGACCATACTTCCTTGTAAGACCAGAGGACTCACAAGAATTGCTACCGTATACTGCGTTGAGTGTATGTACTTAATATGAATTCGAAAACGAAATAAGTTGTGGGTGAGGATGGAGGTGGAACCGGGGATTGAGAGCCAACGAGCTTACCTATTGTGCCATCGACGCTATTTTTATTCGTCACAATAAATTAATAATCTACTTTTTGTGATAGCACATACATATTAAACAGATTTATAGTTGAGTTGTTTTACGTTTATAAATATTCTCAGCCTGACTACTTTAGTATTTTA
>CATIXQ010000024.1:6033738-6049621 GCA_949711755.1 Leptidea juvernica
CCGTAGATGTGCTCGAATCAGCACAATCCAGTACTTTGTGAACGGCTCGATTGCTTGGCTTTCCATACCCCTATGGAATGCCAAGCAATCGAGCCGTTACCCCTATCTATCTACATAGACCGCAGAGGTGGTTGTCTTACATACTTGTCTCGTAGTGTATCTTCTACCGCATTTATCACGGGGAGTATAAATTCCACTATCGTACTACACTTAATATTATTATCATTCTCATCATCTGGGTGAGAGGCTATTGTTACTAACACATTTTCTCACTTCTCTTAGGACCATGTCATGTCCCCAGACCACTGCTTTTCGATTTCTACCAGGTAAGTTACTTCCTCGTTTACCCCTCTAACATTCAAATAAAAAAAAATATTAATTTATCTTATTAGCTTTTATTCTAGTTTAAATCATCAATAATGTTTTGAAGTTCTAGTTTTGTTGAAAATAAACTTCGGTAATGTTGAGCAAAGCTTTGAGTCAAGGTACTGCAACGATAAATTGAATCTCAAACGGTTCGTACTTTCCTCATTAGACTTTGGTAACGGTCTATTCGCTTCATAATCGCCAATAACCTCGCGTTAAGAAAGAGACAATTTTGTATTTTCACCAGTGAAAAATAGGATTGAAAAATGATTATTTACACAAGTACTACTACACAAAGTATCATTTTACATAATAATGTAGGTTGGGGCACTTCATTAAGTATTAATTGTGTTAACACTGTAAGAAAGAACAAATAGAGCGAAGTAATAAACTACGATTAGTATTAGGCCGTTTTTTGATTCGGACTTTGCGTGCAATGTTTTGTGTTTTCGTTGAAACAGAAGTTGCTCAACAATCAATTGTTACAAGTCACAACGCTTACTAAAGAGACAAATTAAAATATATTTCCACTCGAGTCTACTGCATGCATCCCCATCGACCACAGATCTGTGGTTACTCGCGTGTATTTACCGTTTCCAATGAAGGACTATTCTGTACAATATAAACAAGATGCGTTCAGCGTTATATTTTTGCAACAACTGGATGTGATAAGTACAACACTTGTCACATCCAGTAGTGACGAATGAAAAACATGAGCTCAAGTATCACGGTTTGTGGTTGTCTAAGCTAATTTTATATTTGAAGACAATTTCCTTATATGCAATTGCTTATTTACAGGTTATCAACTGAAAAGTAGATGCTGTAGATGAAGCCACAAGGCGAGAGTTGAACAAATATACCACGACTTAAGGATCATGAGTCATGCTGACGGTTGGCTTACTTGGGAAGAGCGCTGAGACGTGGAAGAGCGAAAAGGCGTGGGTCCAAATCCCGCACCGTCCATAAAAATTGGTAGAAATAAAATATAATGATAATAGACAAAAATACATATATAAATAGTTGGACATACCATAGAGTTGCACTCAGAGGAGCTTGTACTTATCGTAAGACGCTGCAAGATGCCATTCTAGCTGATACAGGAATAAGGGGATATTATAATTATTATAATAATAATATTGACACACTTTTACAGAAATTATCTTCCCCAAAACTAGGCATAGCCTGTGCTATGTATGCAAGGCAACGATATATTTAATATGATATACATTATTAAACATACTCAAATATATATTAACATCAATGACCCGGAAACAAACATCCATATTCATCATATAAATGTCTATACCTACCCAGTCGATCCCGGACCTCTAGCGTAGCAGGCAGTGGGTCACTGACCACTGAGCTTTATCGGTTGTTGATTTTAAGATATTATTTAAATAAATGGCGTTTTAAAAGATTTATCGTCAGCATTGCTATTTCTGATATGAGCTCAACTTGTAAATTCTTTACTTTCCAAACCAAGTTACGATCATCAGAATATATGTATCACGTAAATTTACGTATCAAATCGAAAAATTAAATTGGTGTAGATTAAATAGAAGCAACAAATCTATTAAGCGTACGTAAATCAATTACTAGGGACAAGCCGGCCGTGTTGGGAATGCCGGCTCATTTCTGTCCTAGAAATCCATCGAATTTGGACGACACCCACTCAGGGGCCGGATAGTCGTCTTTGGTTTAATTTAAATATTACTTGTGGGATTGAAGATTCTATTTGCCTACGAAATGGACGGACTCTCGCTGTTAATTATAAGAACACTTGTATTCATTGTAATGGAATAAGTTTTTACCAGTGGGAGGCTCCTTTGCACAGGATGCCTAGATTATTGGTACCACAACGGCGCATTTTTTTGCCATGATGCAGTAATGTGTAAACATTACTGTGTTTCGGTCTGAAGGGCGCCGTAGCTAGTAAAATTACTGGGCAAATGAGACTTAACATCTTATGTCTCAAGGTGACGAGCGCAAATGTAGTGCCGTAGAATTTTTGCGCATCTTAAGAATCCTGAGCGGCACTGCATTGTAATGCGCAGGGCGTATCAATTACCATTATCTGAACGTCCTGCACGTCTCGTCCCGTATTTTTATAAAAAAAAAGTGATTAATAAAAGTTTTTTTCTATATAAGAGGGGGCAAATAGGCAGGCAGCTCAGATGATGGAAAATATTAAAGCAACAGCCCATGGACGATGCGCAACACTTAGGGTCAAGAGATGCGTTGGCATTATTTATGGTGTGAGTATGGTGTCTCTAAGTTTAATCGGTTTGGGAAAAGTGGAGCCGATTTTTGATTTCGCAAAGTGTGAGGCAAAATGCACGGTTGTTGAATGCCAGACGTCAACATGATACGGGGGGAGTTTCGCAGTTTCACGCAATGGTGGTGGGTTTCAGCTGCTGGTGTCAACCTGTACAAATCCTCCGAGTACTTCCCATTATATGCGCGGTACGAAATGTAGACAGATCCCACATTTTAACGCAACACCAAACAACCAAGCTGATCGGAGATGGCTTGATCGTCGATAATTCGAGCCACTCTTCGTTGTGTGCGGTCAAGTGAAAGAAGTATTTAGGACGGCGGACATCCAGGGGCGAGAGCAGTATGCCGGCTTTTGTAGTGGCGGTCTTATTTTTTTTTTTATGGAATAGGAGGACAAAAGAGCGTACGGGTCACCTGGTGTTAAGTGATCACCGCCGCCCACATTCTCTTGCAACACCAGAGGAATCACAAGAGCGTTGCCGGCCTTTAAAGAAGGTGTACGCGCTTTTTTTGAAGGTACCCATGTCGTATCGTGCCGGAAACACCGCACAAGGAAGCTCATTCCACAGCTTTGTAGTACGATGGAGAAAGCTCCTTGAAAACCGCACTGTGGAGGACCGCTACACATCCAGATGGTGGGGATGATATCTTAACTTGTGGCGTGTCGTGCGAAGGTGGAATTCGGCGGCAGGAATCAGGTTAAACAGCTCTTCGGAACACTCCCCATGATAAATGCGGTAGAAGACACACATTGAAGCGACGTCTCTACGCAACGCCAAGTTATCCAGCCGTTCACAGAGCACTGAGTCCCCGAAAATTCGAGCTGCTCTACGTTGCACGTGGTCAAATGGATCGAGCAGATACTGGGGTGCGCCAGACCAGAGATGACAGCAATGCTCCATGTGTGGCCGGACCTGCGCTTTGTAGAGCGCTAGAATGTGGGCCGGCTTGAAGTATTGCCGTGCTCTATTGATGACGCCCAGCTTCTTCGAAGCCAATTTGGCTTTACCCTCCAGATGGCCATGGAATTGGCAATCGCTCGAGATTTCGAGACCCAGTATTCCGATACTAGACGCGGCTTTCAGAGAAGGGTTCTCGAAGAGCGGTGATACGACAAATGATTTTTTTTTAGTGGTAAACGGGCAAACATGCAGAAGAAACAGCGTGGGAGATAGCACACAGCCTTGGGGCACTCCAGCATTCACGGGCTTCGGTGAGGAAGCTGGAGGTCCACTTGCACAAGCTCTCGGGAAGACCAAATGATGGAAGTTCTGAGAGGAGCGCCTCGTGCCATACACGATCAAAGGCCTTCGCTATATCCAGGCTAACTGCCAGGCCTTCCCCCTTGCTTTCAATAGCGGCCGCCCATCTATGTATTAGGTATACCAGAAGATCACCTGCCGACCGTCCATGGCGAAAGCCGTACTGTCGGTCGTTGATCAACTAGTGACCCTCTAGGTATACTAAAAGCTGGCGGCTAATTATGCTCTCCATGATTTTGGAGAGCAGGGAGGTGATAGCAATTGGCCTGTAGTTCGCCGGATCCGAACTGTCTAATTTTTTTTGGATCGGATGGACAAGGGCTGACTTCCATGAGTGAGGGACTACACCTTTGGAATTAGAGTGCCGGAATAAACGCGTTAGCACGGGCGTCAACTCAGGGGCACACGTTCTAAGCACGATTGGAGAAATGCCATCCGGCCCGCTCGACTTCCTGACCTCCAACGAAAACAGAGCTCGCCTAACAGTTTTCTGTCTGAACTGTACTTCAGGCATAGTGCTCTGACACCGCGGGATGGTCGGCTCTGTTTTTTCGTTGTCGTCAAGAGTCGAGTTGGAGGCGAAAAGAGCGCACAGGAGCTCGGCTTTCTCTTTAGCCGTATGGGCCAGGGTGTCATTCCTCATATGCAACGGTGGCATGGACGTCTGGTTGAAGTTACCCAGAGCAGCTTTCGACAACGACCAGAATATATATCCTCTTAAGAACTTTGCAGTTCGGATCCTTCGTGCCTAGCGCTGCAACCCAAGTTCGATACGCCTGTTTTTTGCAGTCAGATGCTGCTTTAACTGACGCATCGAACCAGGGCTGTAATCTGCCACCGATCGGTACTACAGAGCTTGGTATAAAAATATCCATGCCCTGCAGTATCACATCGGCTACTGCAACGGCGCAGGCACTAGGATCATCCGAAGGGAAACAAACCTTGCCCCAAGGGTAGGATGCAAAAAAAGAACGCATCCTATCCCAATCTGCTGACATGTAGTGCCAAACGCGGCGGGTCGCTGGTGGTCTGCGACGTTAGCGTCGGATAAGCACTACACTCCTGACCAGGCAATGGTCGGACGTTCCGAGAGGGGTGTCGACAAAGACCTGGTAACCATCGGGATGTGTAGTCAGCAGGACGGCATGTGGCTATCCACATTCGGGAGCCGCGTTGGCGACTCAACCAATTGGGACAGACCATACGGAAATGCAAAATTATGCACAGATCGCCCTGCGTAGTCTGTGGTACGTGATAAAAGCCATTCGGCATTGTGCCCGTTGAAATCACCCAAGACTACGATTTCAGCGGAGGGGATCTGTGCAAGCACGTCGTCAATTGCCGCTTGAACGCAGCCCATGAGATGATCGGTTTCTGCGTTACCACTATGGGACCTGTTGACACATGCATAGATACGGACGCGGTCCTCTAAATCTACGTGGAGCCAGAGAGTAGACAGGTCCCTACCCTCAAAATTGCCGAGACGGCGACAGCAGACATCCTCCCTAACGTACACACATACCCCGGCATGAGGCAAAAAATTGTGCTCAATTTTGCACCCGGGGTACGTTAAATATGACGTATCGCTAGGTCGAGATATCTGCGTCTCCGTAAGGAAACACAAGGCCGGCTGCGCCGTCTCAAGGTGGTGGTGGACGGCGTTAAATTTGAGTGAATTCCCCTGATATTGCAAAGGTCCACGTTGAGCGTGGAGCGGGGTACCGTGGTGTTACTGCCTCGTTTGTCCTCGGTCATGCGCGGTTCTGTGCCCACCCCAGAATACGAAGGGCAGCCCGAGCGAGAGTGCTCGGGGAGGAATTCTCCGGCTCTGGTAGAGCCGGTACCCTCCCGGGGTAATATCTTTTTACGGACCACTCTCATATTTTGTTGTGGGGAGGGGGGGGGGCGACACTAACCTATGCGAAACATAGCGGGACTAGGCCGCTACTTCGCGCCGGTATTCTGTGCGAGTGTGGTAATTAACCCGGACGAGTCTGGCCCGATTGTGCTGACGTCATAAGACGGCAGCGTGACTCTCCCACTTCAAAAAAGCCCTTAGTCGCCTCTTACGACACCCATGGGCCTGGGACTCCCCTATATTTTTTACGCCCCGGGGGAAGCACAGGGCAAAATCTTATGTCTTCTTAAGGTTGAACTAGACTAAATTTTGCCAGCCCCGTTATGAGTTTTTGGATAGCCAATTGCGTGATCCATTTTCATAAATATTATTTCAAATAACTTGATTGAATATTATGTTCAGACTGACCGATATGTGTGAGATATACAAGAAGATTACTACTTGAACAACCTTGATAGAACACTTAGATGAATAATCTATTATTTTTTATAGATAATACGACTATGTGAGCTGATAAGGTCTAATAATAACTTTATTAAACGATTAAAATTTGAACAATATATTAACAAAAAAATCATCAATTTATATTATATATTTAGTGTAAACGATGTTATCACATGGCCTGAAAAAAAACCCAATGCCTGTTTAACTTTTTAATTACTTGGCTTCGTTATGGATGGTACTTACCCAAAATAAATTTTATTAATATTTACAGTTAAGAGTGTCAACATAACTAGTTTCATTCATATGATTGTGATATTATGAGAATCAGTTTAATAGTTTTTATTTCATTTCAATTATTCGTTAAACAGAATAAAAACAGTTTTCTATTTGAAAATTCAAGTCAATTAAATTAAAAGTATTATTCATTCTCTTGTAACAAATAGTTAACTAGCGCATTGAGGGTTCTTTTACAATTCAAATGAAAAATAATCCAATTAGTAACATCTGACGAGTAAATTATTAATATCTGATAATATTTTTGAATTGCAATTATTATTAACAAATTTAGTTAAAATAAGATAGCATCTAGATTTTCGATAGGAACTGAACAACTATTATTAATGAAGGAATTTAAAAGATCCTTAAGGAAAAGATCCGACTTCCAAAGTAAATATGAAGTTTCTGACTAAGCGCTTTTGAATCGTCACTACAAATATTTCTTTTGAATTACTTAATCTTATGAATTGTTATGTTCAGAAGAAGTAGAGCTCGTGAGAAGAATATACAAGAAACTCAACGGCCACTGTTTTCAATCAAATATAGAATTGCTGTAATATACATGACAAATTAGTTTATAAGATGCTGCATCCAATATATGAATCCTGTTCAAGTAAAGCATTTTATATATTTTTTATTTAAATTTTATAATTCATAAAAAGTAATAAAGAATAAACTGTATAAATATAAAGTATCGTATATTAGATGCACCTTTAGAGCTTGAATTCATCGTTTGTGTAAGGATGCTTCGTGAACACAGTCGTGATAACCGGCATAATTAGTGTTCGCATCCAACAAATACAATGATTTATTCAAACAAACAAATCTTTTAACTGTATTTACAATACTATGACTACATAAAATTAAAACTATTATTACGTGGAAGCGTAGCAAGAATACTGGCAGCATTTCCGCGCTGGATAGCTAGGCAGATCCGTTGACCGAAATAGCTGTCAGCGCTTGAGTTTCCAGTAGCCTTCTTGAGGGGCGAAGATGATTTATTAACTATAACATGTTCTCAAGAAGCATCCGTTCACGAGTTGAGCCCCGAGGCATAGCAAGGAAACGATGGCTGGTCCTGCCATCTGTTAATTAAATATAAAAGCAGGCTAAAAACTTGTTTCTTTTTAAATAAAAATGAAAAGTAAAAGTTTAAATATCGAGTGTGGCCTCCACATGCTAAGATGACAACTTGTATTCGTCCAGGCATGCTATCGATGCTATTCTTAATTGTTTCTTTACTTCGGAATACGCTCCCACTGCGCAGCAATTAGATTCCTTAGCTTCCTGATATTTTGCGGAGCGGGGTGATCTTACTCTTTGTTCACCAAATGTGCTCTATGGAATTGAGTTCGGGACTTCGAGCTGGCCAATCCAAACGACGAATCTGTCCAAAGCTTCTGAAGCTCATATCAACGTAGAATAATATAACTCAGTCAAATCAATTAAGTACATGTAAATAATGGCCGTCTTTACTCTAATCTATGGAAATGACAAAGTACCTCAATATCAGATGGATCACTATGTCAGTAGCAACGAGGCGATTTGGCGCATATTTTTATTTTCGATCCACGAAAGATACAGTTACAGTCGTCCATTTAGCAGTACATTTGGAGAATGGCCTATGAGTGTATTTTCATAGAGAAAAATGCGGTAGACAGAGTGCTACATCCTCCATCAACGACACTAACAAGCTTTTTTTCGATTTGTCAAGTAGATGACTTTGCTCGCAATCATCGAAATCGTTTCAACGTCGGAAACTAGGAATACCAGTTGAAAGACATGTTGATTGTTTTTGCTTAAGATACTCTGGATCGCATTCATTACACTGTGCATCCAAATAACGATGAATGTTAATTTATAATTAAAGAATTAAATATTTTATTGTAGGTTCAGTAATGATCATAGTGATACAAAGACTGATAATTATTTTACATTTTATTCGTACCTATATTTTACACAGATTGAGACATTTTCAATAAATGATACAAGAGACCTATGGTAAAGTATAAATAAACTTAAGTATAAATAAATAGTCTGGTCTTAATATTATGGTCAATATATCTTTGAATTACTGCGTCAATTACTGTTTTTGATCTTGTTGTTGATACAATGCGAATTCTGCACATTTCCAAAATAAATTTGGCGTCCAAAAACTCAATCAACAGAATCGCTGTAGCAGTTGCAAAATTTTCATTAAAATCCCCACTTAGAATCATCGGAATTTTATCGTTATCTTTTCCAAGAATTCGTGATACTTATAGTGTGTATTTAATTAATTTTTCATTTCATCGAATTTTAATCACAACGATGCCAAAGTACCATATTTATTCAATAAACTTGATATTTATTAAACAGGTACATTCGTTCTTCACTCCTCCCTTCGAAGAATATAAGGCGGAAGGTATTATAAAACTGTCACAATAATGAGTCAAGTTTCTAACATCACTAAGTCAATTATTGAAGTTAGTTCACTTTGTTAAGCTTTTACTTCAAAAGTACTCACTCCTTTGAGATTATATCCTTTCATAGTTTCTAGAAAAAACAAAATATAACATGTTTCACAATATGTTTAACTTGATACTTCCTTCCCTGAGCAACAAAACTTTGAAACAATTTTCGGTGGCGGCATTTCAAGGTCCATACCATACCGAACCTTTAGAAACTGTTGGAATGTGGATAAATGTGGTAACTTCAGTTCCCTATAAGGATATTTCAATTAAATGTATAAACACAATATAACATTGCATCATTGAATAAAATTCTATCAGTTTAGTATAATATATTCATATATTTTGACCAAGAACCCGAACCACCATAAACAATTAGGGATAAGGATAAGAAAGTTAATAAAAATTGACAATATACCATTTCTTTAAAAAATACAGTTTTAGTAAGTAAACTAAAGTCTCCCTACGCACGTGTTAAGTTTGAGTTGCGTTTAAAGAAATAATCAAATTCAAATATCTAATTTAATTCAAAATAGGATTTTAGATTCACTTTATCAACGCCATAATCTACCATATGAAAAAACTCGAGAAGAATAGTCATAAAAACTCAGCGGGCCTCTTTTTGAAATGTGTATAGTTACATCTCTTTTTGTACATTTGGTTACACTTAACAACTGTGTAACTATTCTGCTTAAATGTCCTAACAACTGTGAAGTGAAATAAAATGTCATGCTTAAAGAAGATGTATTCTGTTAGTTTGTTATCCTTTTAAATGGACGACGACTTTGAGAGGTACACGAAGTTTTTAATGAAGCCAGCTCAGAGCTAATCAGGAAAGTTACTAAAGCTGCAAACGCAACGTCTTTTGATTTTTAATAAATTCATTACAGAAGGATGCTAACCGGTCAAAGGTATTCAGAGTGTCGACGAACACTCGCTGGCGACTTTTTTATTCTTTTGCAATTCTCTTTTACACTTTTTAATAAACAGTAGTTTTATTTGCATTTCCAAATATTAAAAATATAACTTTCTCGTTTTTTATAAGTTCATATTTTTAGTATTCCGTAACAAAATATTGAAGTTACGTACAAACCACTTTCATTTGGTATTCTGTTTCTGTAACTGACGAACAATTAATAAAAAAATGGGACTACGCCTACTTGCAGAAGTACTTAAGTTTAAAAGGAACTTTAACTATAGGTTGATTCACAAAAGATTACAAAAAATTCCTCGTTATCTCCACCTGTATGTATTTTAGTACGTAGCGGATCTCTAAACGTGTTTTTCATCCACTTGAAGACGTCTGAATACTTGAAAATTAAAACAAGAATTAAGTAATTAATCCTGCCAGTATTCTTAGTACGCATCCACGTAATCATAGTTTTAATTTTATGTAGTTATACTATTGTTAATAAGTAAATGTACTATGTAGTATTAAGTACAGATGACAATACAATATTTATTATTATTTTATCTTTAGCCAGGACCGGTAATAAAATAATGAATACGTGTAACAGAATCATTTCATGTGATTTTCACCAACTTTAAAACATTTATTTAGTTTTGTAGAATATTGCGTGACGAAAATAAACGAGTATGTACTAATATTATGTGTATTGTGAGCTCTTGAGACTAATTAATAATCATAAGAATTCAACTTAGATAATCAAAACAAATCTTATAACTATATTTACAATACTACGACTACATAAAATTAAAACTATCATTACGTGGAAGCGTACCAAGAATACTGGCAGCATTACCGCGTTGGATAGCAAGGCTGATCCGTTGACCGAAATAGCTGCCAGCGCTTAGGTTTCCAGTAGCCTTATTGAGGCGCGAAGATAGTATTTTGAACATTCTCCGCGCCTCTGGGCCCCACGGGCCAAGTGTCTCGACACCAATCGGCACAAAGATGTATGACTCACTGAGACCAACATATTTGCGACGCTTGCTGTCTTCGGCAGTCGAAGCAGCAGCCCCAGCACCAACTGACGTAACTTGGACATGAGAAGGAGCCAGAGCCATTGCCAGCCAATTATTATAATCATAATAATTGTATTATTAATATTGTACAAATAGTGTTTTACCTTTATTTAAATTATTATCTTTATGAATGTCACTGTAATAATTCTACGCTTAAAATTAATAAAACGATTTTAGAGATTTTTGTGTTATGGTAACTTGTCTGAATAGGCTTAATAGTGAAAAGATTTTTGTTAGCATATTTTAATATTCTGCACATAGAAATGAGATGCTTTGTTCATATTTACTATTTTTTGTTTGAATACAATTATTAATTCAGAGCATATCTGTTATTATGCCTAAATTAACACCTTTTTTTAAATAGTGTATGTTGTGTTAAGCCTTATGCTCTAGTTTGTACAATATATAAATAAATGGTGTCAAGGAATAATGTAGTTAAAAGCAAGCTTGTAAAAAAAATATGGTTTTGCGTTGCGAAATTGTTACATGAGTTTATCTTGATTAGAGCATGTGTATGTAATGTATATGTAAGGTTTTGTGTTGCTATGTCAAAGTAATATTTATCAAACAATAAAACACAAAAATAACTCCATTTCATTTTTGTACAAAATTTCACGTTATCAGGACACAGTATAAGAAGTAAAAACTATTTTAAAATCTTACAAGTTTATTGACTAACTTCACACGGTTAAAATCTAGATGTTGTTTGTAGTAAAAAAACCATTCTCATTACTTCAAAAATAATTCAAATAATACGATCAGTTTTACGATAGTCAATACTGATGTCCTAAAGAAAACAGCATTAAGAACTCAAATCTTGATTTAATTAAGTAAGCTTACTATGATATGGCATTCTTTTAATTAACTTATTATGGTAAGAAATTATACGAGTAATAATAACTTTAAACAAAAATAATATTTTTATTTATTTGTATTAATTAACACGAGGCCCTTACGGTCACGGGCCTTATGAAGGACTATTTGATAATTGATGAACTGAATTATATAAAGAACGACCAATCCTATTGTTTTAAATCCAAATACAATTCCATTATAAGTGTGTGCATTTCACTGATAAATAATTCCAAGCATGGAGCACGAGTAATGGTTAAGAGAAACTTTAATGCAGAGCGCATAAGTAGACATAACAAAGGTATTTGAATGTGTCATCTTAGATCTGAAGGAAGAGCAAAACACATTAATTGTAGATGGAGTCAAGTGTGTGAAATATTGTATTAAATAAGGTTGCACAATACCTCGTTATGAGCAATGTGTGAATGTGCTCACTTACTAGCTTGTGTAGAGTGATGTGAAATTTCTCTATTTCTCTATCGTGGCTTGTGATAGGAGTTGACTAATAGAAATCGTCATGTAAGGAAAAAACCATTTACCCCCTCTCAATAATGACTTATTCGTATATTTCGTATATCACACATCACATCATTTCGTAGTTGCCCTCTATCAATGGACAGATAATAAAGGTTTGCTTGAATCAAATTTGCGGAGAAATTGTGAATTTTTTGTTAACTTTTTTTTAATTGTTTTCACTTCGATAAAAACAGTTCTTATGAGATTTTTGTGGGTATTGTATGTCACACTCGGATATGTAACGATCATTAGGGTCACTTTGACTTGAGTCGACTCCTTAGTATTAATTTTTATGGTCCGTTGAGTATAAACATGAACGTTATTCTTGACGTATACCCGACCGCACAGTTTATTTTTGTTGGCGTCTTCATTAGCTGAGTTGATCTTATTTGAACACACTCGTCATTTCAGTAGAAGTTCACGGGGATGGGTCTTGGCCCGCTTTACTGTTTTAGCCGCAACACTGGTGACTTCCAATATGGCGATTTTATCATGGTTGGTATATTTATTAAAAGTGATGACTGATTGCAATAGAGAATAGATGGCAATAGGGGACGACGCGAGCGGGACGTTCACCTGATGGTATTTGATGCGTCCTGGCCATTACAATGCAGTGCCGCTCAGGATTCTTGAAAAATCCAAAAATTCTGAGCGGCACTAAAATTGCACTCGTCACCTTAAGACATAAGATGTTAAGTCTCATATGTCCGGTAATTTTTCTAGGTACGGCGCCCTTCAGACCGAAACACAATAATGCTTACACATTACTGCTTCAGGACAGAAAAAGGCGCCGTTGTGGTACCCATAATCTAGCTGGCATCCTGTGCAATGGAGCGTCCCACTGGGGAAAAAAATCCTGTGGATTCCTCACGTAAAGACTTAGGAGACAATGTATGGCAAAACTATCCTAATAGGTTTAACTTAAATTCATAAGAGTACAAATAAATTTTTAGATTCAGGTTTGTACTTTAACATTGTAATTTTCGGCACTATAAGTCTTCTCTATAGAAATAATATTATATTAAATTTGTAATTTTATGACTATTTGATGCGCAGCAGCATCCTTCCGAGAGAACATCAATCTACTACGATCACCAACCCGTCTGCCAAGCGTGGCGATTATGACAAAACCCCCCCCAAATGAAAGACACTGTAAGGCCCCGGCCTCCAGTCCCCGGCTGTCCCGCTCGTGGTGGCCACGGTAGCAGCTACATAAGCGACGGGGCAGGGGGTGCTAAGAATCCCCGTGTTTGGCAAAGCTACCATAAACCTGGCCCGGCATCCGGCACTGGCATCATATAATGTCTAGACACTGCGGACTGACGAGAAGTTGGAGGAACTGGAAGAAGCTTTGAGCAGACTACGATGGGATGTCGTGGGGCTATCACCCGCGCACAGCTCCACTTCGAGGAGGGCGACCAACTGTCCATGGGTGGTGTCGGGTTCCTCGTTCACAACTCACTAGTTGACTTTATTTCTAACAAACTAGTTCGAGGTTCTCAGGATGACGTGCTCTACTTTGACTACCAGAAAGCATTTGACAAGGTCAATAATGACATATTGTTACAAAAACTTAGCGTCTTAGACTTATCGCAGACTAATTGAGTGACCATCAACAATATGTCCATATTCTATTCGAATCGGTTGGATTCGCCACACGCGATCTTGGGTAAGTCAGGGATCGATACTGGGGCCTCTTCTGTTTCTCTTAATGATGAATGATCTTCCAGGTGTGCTTGATAAACAAGACAATGATACAATTTATTGATGAGACAATTACATGACATCAAAAAGGAATCAAATTCTATAGGAATTAATTTTGAGAAAATAAATGCCTTTTATGCCTTAAAAAGCTATCAAAGATCTGGGCATCACATGGATAGAAAGTTAACTTTCCATGATACTATCACTATGGCAAAGGAATCCTATACAATTTTAGGCTTTTATTTTGAAGAATTCTGGGGATTTCACATCTGAACCAGTTATAAGGTTTTTATTTGGTGCTTTAGTGCGCAGCAAGCTAGAAACAACTACGTCTGTGTGGGATCCGCATGACGTGGGTATGCATGGATACTACCCCTATAGGAATCCCACAAAATTTCTTATGGGTACATTAGGCTACAACTCCCTTGAGGTTACGCGAAAGCTACAGCAGTTCACAGCCATGTGCAAAATTCTCAGAGGTGATATAGATGCGCCGAGTTTGTAAGATGAGCTATGTAGAATCTTTGTACCGGATATTTATTGTTCGAGGCGCAGGCATAGATTTTTCGCGAGTCCAACACATCGTACTGTAGCTCGCATCAACTCACCTATACCGAGGTCTCTCTCTGCTCTTAACACTCTCCTGGAAGCCAACCGTGCTTGTGATATAATAACGGTATTTGGATGTTTATTAATTGTTAGTTAACTACAGTAAACTTTGTTTTTATTAACTATTATTTGTGTAATCTGTTTATTTGTTTAAGTTTTTTATTAATTACTTACTTTCATATTGGCATTGGCTCACGCCATTTTATTAAAGTATAAATAAAGTCTCTCGTCAACAAGGTAACTGAGGGGGGAGCGTGTCGACTAGGGTAGCGTACCTAATACTCAGAATTACTGTACGGTACTCGTTGTAAGTCATTCAGGTTTACGCTCCAACTTCGCCACACTCAGACGAGGTGGTGGAGGTCACGCATGAGGACATCTCAACAGCTATCCACACTCCAAAGACTCACTTCATAGTTGTCATGTGAGACTTTAACACAAAACTGGGAAACGAAGCGCACCTATGAATTAAGAGTGGGGCCAGAGGCCAAAATGACTTCATGGAGAAAGAGGATCTTTATATCATGAACGCCTTCTTCATGAAGCAAGCACAACACAAATGGACTTGGATCATCAAAAATGAGATCGACTTCATCATGTTTGCCTTGTACTTTTCCTGGGGCGTAAAAAGAATAGGGGAGTCCCAGGCCCATGGGTGTCGTAAGAGGCGACTAAGGGCTTTTTAGAAGTGGGAGAGTCACGCTGCCGTCTTTTGACGTCAGCACAATCGGGCCAGACTCGTCCGGGTTGATTACCACACTCGCATAGAATACCGGCGTGAAGTAGCGGCCTAGTGCCGCTATGTTTCGCATAGGCTAGTGTCGAGGACCGGTGGCCATTACCCCCCCCCCCCCCTCCACCTGAATATGACAGCGGTACTTAAAAAAGATTTTACCACAGGAGGGTACCGGCTCTACCAGAGTTGGAGAATCCCTCCCCGGGCACTCTAGCCCGGGCTGCCCTTCGTATTCTGGGGAGGGCACAGAACCGCGCATGACCAAGGACAAACGAGGCAGTATCACCATGGCACCCCGCTCCACACCCAACGTGGACTTTTGCAATATCAGGGGAATTCACTCCAATTTAAACGCCGTCCACCACCACCTTGAGACGGCGCAGCCGGCCTTGTGTTTCCTTACTGAGACGCAGATATCTCGACCTAGCGATACGTCATATTTAACGTACCCCGGGTACAAAATTGAGCATAATTTCATGCCTCATGCCGGGGTATGTGTGTACGTTAGGGAGGATATCTGCTGTCGCCGTCTCGGCAATTTTGAGGG